>JAPMOQ010036552.1:453886-476689 GCA_026543055.1 Argiope trifasciata | reverse complement strand
GAATTTCCAAAATTATATTTTATACTTCCAGATAATTTATAGAATTTTCAACAATATATTTTGTATTTAAATATAATGGTTTAAGCCCACCATCTAAGAAATAACCTATTAACCTGAATAGTTACTAATACAGCTACTGCAAAACTACTATATTTCACAGATTCTTTGCTTTCATTGATTGAATGCAGTAATAAAATTAGGAATAAACTAAAAAATAAATTGCTCATGATATATATTTTTCTCTACGTAACCCCCCCCCCCCTCACAGCATTTACAATGCTTCTTAATGAATTATTTCTTGTTTTGATAATAACTGAACTGAAAGTATTCCACTTTTCAAAAAGAAAGTGCTTACTGTTACGATTTAAAGCATTTAAAGCAACTTAGATCGTAAAAGTAAAGTTATTTCAAGATTGAATAACTGCATTCTGTTCTTAGAATGTATTGCATCTCATTCGTTGCTACTTCTGTTAATACAATTGGAAATTCTGAAAGATTGCATAAAATGATAATATGCTTCAAATCTGATTGCAAATAAACTATGCATAAACCAAATTATAAGCATATATCTAGGCGTAAAGCAAATTACTCATAGTTATGCATAACGCCATCCTGCGCCACTGGTGTCTATGATGCTGAGTTAATCTAACAAGCTGAATGAACACAAGATGGAAAGAATATAAATGAATAAAAGAAACAGACGTTAAACTATCCAGAGAGAATCCCATCTGAGTTAATTACTGCATGGCTGTATTTAATGTTTTAGAGAAGTATTAACTAAATGAAGAGAACAAGTATACTTAAAAATAATTAGTGAACAAGGGTTAAACTTAAGAAAAAAAAAAGAGTTTACCAATAAAAATGGAAAAAAGGAAAAAATTAATAAATAAAATTGTGAGCATCTATGTGATATCAATAAACGTATGAAGAAACATTTTAGAATAGAAATCTGGTCCTGTGGTTTTGATCTCCTTTGAGAGAACGTGGTTCTTGGTTATGTAGGTTATTACAGTAATGAGGTAATTTTTAAGATGATTCTGAAGAGGGACATTTTGATCTTAGCTGTTGAAAAGGTCTTGGTATTTATGAATATGATTTACCATAGCTTGAAGAGTATTCGATGTAAATCCCATATACCATTCTTCCTCAAGACAATTTTTTGTGCTTTTTCATATGCCGTAAGAGAATCAACAAGCAGTTGGTGGCATAATGATCATAATTATATATTGAATCAGATTCAAACTAAATTTAGATTTATTTCAAGAATATATAACAGAACACGATTCTTTTACGAGCAAATTATGCCTACTCCGAACGTGGCAGTTTTTTTAAAATTAGTTCATTATTCCCTGCCTTTATGATTTGTGTTTCACCCATTTCTTTCTCGATTCTTTTTTACAATAGAAATGAGCATTGAGTCTTTTCATTCAACTGTTTCATACAAAGGTGGGTTCTCCTCAGATGCGATATTATCTTCACTCGATTCCCTGAGGTACACATGATTGTCAAAAGCATTGATCTCTTCTTTGGGATCAACCGAAACTAAGAGTAAACCATTTTGATACTCGTTCCCTCCATCTCTTCCTACAGGTGGGGTTTGAGTAATTTGATTCCTTGCTGATGATGTTTCAGTACATGAACAACAAAATTTTAGTTCTGGAAATGCCATCTCCAGTAATTTCCAGAATAAATGAAGAGCTAATATAATTACAAAAATAATTCCGATGTATTGGAAAATTACAAATGGTGAAAATTCTTCAAAATGCATATCTCCATGGGTAGATACTTGTTTTTTCACATCACTCTTAACGTCATTGTCGAATCTCCAAACCGGGTCTAGGCAGAAAGGAAAAATAGCTTTAGAATTTAATACTTCATGTAGAACTCTAGCAGCACACAAATATTGTGCAATATTGTATGACAATAATATGTATTCTCAGTATTTTGTAGCATTGTTGAATATTGAATAATATCATATAATATCGCATATAATACTATACATTATTGAGCATCACATAATAGGTACAATATTGTACCGGTGAATCAAAGAAAAATTTGAATTAACCGGGGGAGTAAAAATATACAGATGCGGAAATTCAATCAAATTGCCTGAATTAAATTCAAAATAATTAGGGGAAAAAAGGCCCAGTCTCGTACGGCCAGTCCCTGGGTTCATTTTTGCCAAAAATGCCTTTAATGATCACTGGTAACCACTCCTCCTTTTCTAAAGAATTATATAGAATAAATAAATCTTTAAACCACTGAATACAGAGAAAAAGCCATTACAGAATTCTCCAATTCCAATCACAGCAACGTTTCATTAATTTTTTTAAAGAAAAAAAAGCTAACCTTTTTTTTTTTTTTTTTTTTTTTTTTTTTTTTTTTAACGATTTGAAAGCTTCTTGCTTTTAGATATGCCATTAACAGTCATTGCTGCCCGCATCATTGCATAGGGGTAGCATGTCTTCCCCGTAATCTGAGCCTACCGGTTTGGGCATGTTTGTTTTTCTGTGTTCTATCTGTGAGGTGTATGAAGGTGTCCCCCTGTAAAAAGGGGTTGTGTAAGTGAATGTGAAACATGAAGTAGCTAAGTCGTACTTTTGGTCCTAGTTAGCTCTACTGAAAAAACAAGAGGGGCTCGTTTCAACTTAAATCGCTGACGTATAGCTTGTAACGTGCTGTAAGTAACAATAACATAGTCATATCTCCTTCTCTCTTCGATTTTTAGATATCTTAATGCAAGACTTTGATATTCCCTTTGTCTGGATAAACGGACGAATTTCTTCGATTGCGTGTACCGATTATTTCGTCGTTTTGAACACTCTGCTTATCAATCTGAATTTTCGATTTTTTTGAATAGTTTAAATTAGTATTTTTCTTAGTTAAAATACTACTTCAAACTAAAAAAAGTTCCATTGAATATTTAATTAGCATTGAACAAGATTTGAATTTCATTTCAACAATAAAATGCTTTATTAAAAATTTTGCAAAACTGTTTTGTTGAAAATTATGAATATAAATATATTTTAAAATTAATTATAACTAAAAAAAAATCGCTGTGATATAAAAATGGAATAATAAAATAAGATAATAAAAAAATTTAAAAAAATTATTTAAAAGACAATTTTGAAAATTAATTTAGTTTTAGAGTGATATAATGCTAAAATAGCAATTGACTTTTTACTAAACAAAATTTAAAGAAGTCATCAAGATATACACATTCCCATTTCCTAAAAGCTAAAAAAAATGTTTACATCGTTTTAAAGCTTATAAAAAATGTCCTTTTAAAGATATTACTTCTAAAATATGTAATTTTTCTCCTAAATATTGAAATTTTTTGGTGTAGAATTTTCACTACTACATTTTTAAGAAAAAAAAATCCAAGCAATTATGTGTGATTTTCTATTTCAGCTGAAAGCTAATGCAAGAATTTTTAGAAAGAAATAATGTTTCTTCTTTTGCACATCTTTCCAATCCTTTTTAAATCCTTTTTTTTTAAGATAAAAATTTGCATCTTTGGTAATTAAAGCACACCCACAAGTTTTCATGAAAAAACAAGATAGTGAAAAGACGTTTCATCTTTTTAGAAAATGAAACAAATCCCACCGTGATGCACATTAAATTCATATTGGCAGTTTAATATTGCAAATCTTTCATTTGACTTTCTAATTTTATGCAATTTATTGCTCCAGTTAATTAATTATATCTTAGTTGGCTCCTCGTAGTCTATTTATTGGCGCTATTATTTTAAAAAAGCACGATAATTTTCCCTTTCAATATGCTGTTGAAGCTACTGGTTATCGCATCCATACAAAATCCTCCCCATGGCCAGCGATACTATAAGTTGACCTTTTAGATTGGAAAAAAGAATTTACCCGATGCTTCTTTGAGGTGTCACCAAGCTTTGCGAGCTCTGTTATTTACAATGACCAACTCAATTGCAATTCCGTTCTAGACAGGTAAATAAAACGTTTAAGAGGCGCCATCTAAGGAAAGATTAAATAACTAAAATATTAACTGCTTTACAAAAAAGATAATTCTACTTGGGAAGTGAAAGTCGATGTTATTATTTATTTAATTATTTTCAGTTTTAAAAGGAAGAACTAAGGCCGTATTTAGGGTTTCGAAATTAACTTAAGTGTTTGCTGATTGGGTGCGGTTATCCAGTAAGGAACAAAATATAAAATTTGAATTTTTAAATATATTTTTTTCAGAAAAAAAGAAAAGAAAAAGAAATTTTACCACTATTGAATAAATAAATGCTTTATTACTAGTCTATTGCACAGGTAACTGGATTTTTTAAAATTTTTTAAAACCAAAAGGCACACGATTGAAATTCGAAATAGACAACCAGAAGCTCATCAAATGAAATTTATTTTAGTATTTTGTGTTCTGCCTTTTTCACGGCAAATTGGATTTTGCGACCTATTATTGATATTGATAATATATTCCAAAATTGGTTTCCATTAAGGAGAATTTGTTGTACAAATGACTTCGATGAGATCAGTTTTGGAAAGCAAATTAAACAAATAAATATCTTGAAGTAGAGAAGCAAATGTTAATGAAATTAAAATAAATTCAAAATTGAATAACTGTGCTCGGTTTTTTAAAGTTGAAACTGTTTTTAATTCAAATGAAAGACAGTTTTTGAAGAAACTTATATTTCTCTATCACTGACTCTTTTCTTTGTATATGTCCCATATCCTTCTCTAAGTTTCCTTTCATTGTAAACTCCTTTCTTAAAATCAATGTTAGCTTTGCGTTGTATCACACATTTCGAAGGAAGATGATACGATAGATAGCTGCTGAATTCAAATATGAGGTCACAATCACTGGATCTCGGAAAATTTAAAGAATTGTCAAAACTTTCATTTGTTTCTCCACGATTAGGTGATTCAAAGAACAGATTACTTTCGTTCTTTCCATTTCTTCCACTAGATGGCATCGAAATAATTTAATTCATTGACGATGAAGTTTCAGCATTTGAATGACAAATTGCAAACTAAAGAAGTTTTCACAACAAAGATAATGTGATTATAAGTGCACTTACGATTCCTGAGCAATGGAAATATCTAAAATAAGACATAATCTAAATCTCACTAAACATAGACGTGGTTTTTCACGTTATTTAAGTCATTGTCGAATCTTCCAATCAGGTCTAGGCAAAAAAGAAACAGAAACGTTATAATTTAATATTTCAAAGCAAAATCAATGTGCAGTGACAAATTATTTTCAGAGAAAATATTGGTATACATTTTCTGGATTGGAAAACGAAAACATATTATGTTTATATTTATTTATAATAATTAGGAAAACTAGGATACCATTTTTTCAGACACAGGTACTAATCAGCCAATGTTAACTCATTGATTGCCCTTTTTTATTTTATGTAAAAGTTCTTAATTAACACATGCATCATGAAAAGTCACTTTTATTTTCCGCCGATCTGTGTAGGGAAAAAATAACATGACCGAATTCTTCAGTCCTAATCCCTATTCTGATTTTGGTAATTCAAATTTCTTCAGAACACGTCTGTCTTTTATATACATCGTTATCAGTCGTATACCTTTCGTGTCTGCTCTTCATTTTCCATAGATTTGCATAATAAAACTTAGAAACATTCCCAATTTCTAAAACAGGACCAATTTCGCAATTAGTTTCATTATTTTGTGCTCACAGCTAACCAATAAGAATACTCTACGTTTATCATGTAAGTGTAAATTAAAATAGTAACCCAATTTGATGTAATAAGATGCATTTCATCGAAACTTAAATTAATTATCACTAAATTGATGCAATTAATAATATGGGGGAATAGGTGATTGCCGAAGGTGGTTGGCTTTTTTTATGTTTTTGCTAGATTTGGTTTGGAAATTATTCGATTATAATTCAAAATAATTCGATTATAACTAAAGCGATGCGAATCCTTCCCCATTACGTCTATCATCTACTTGTCTGTACTTTCATCTACTACAAAATTGCAGCGAAAACAGATTTGATGCCAATTGACAGTTTTTGGGAAAAACGAAGACAAAAATTATTAATATTTTTCATATTTTTTGCATATTTTGTATGCGAAGTACAAGGTTATACATGTGCTTAAAGCATTGTATCTTATTATGAGTATACTAGAGATTTCCAGCTGTTTATAAAATTATAATTATTGGAATAAAACTCATAATTTATTTAACCGCTTTTTACATTCTAAGCCAAACGAAACGTGTAAAAAGTAAATGACTCTTGCGACAGACTAGGAACTAGACTCATGATAGAATATGTTCCTAGTCCTAATCTAAATGTAGCCCTCTAAATATACCATTTGAAAGCATGCAGGGTATTCCATAAGCTTCTTTGTGATTATTAGGGATAAGCCAGGCTTAGAGAAAACAGTCAATTTTTTTTTATTATATCATATACAGAAAAAAATCTTTGCAATTGCAAAAAAATTCAACTTTAAGAAGTTTATTATCCCTAAGCTAATTTTTATTAATTATACATACACCATAGGTCATACTTTGATTAGCCAGCCAAATGAATAAATTTACATGTAAAAAAATCTTGACCGATTTTCTTATCAGCAAACAGGATTCGGGATTTATGCTTTTGATAATGATGTAAGCCAAGTGAGAGGGGGTGTTTTTAATTCCCCCCTCCATAATTACAAGGCGGTTGAGAGTTATATATGTTTATTACAAAAATGGAGGAGACAGATCTAAAAATCTTTCATATCTCCACGGTATAATACAGCTATAGCTACCTAATAAAATAGCTTCCTAATTTCAGCTGTCGATTACCAAGTACAGGAGTATGTAACGGATTGGATTAAGCGGGGAATCGCCATTAATTCATAACTATTCAACAAAACATAAACATCCATAAATCATAATATAATTCAACATTCATAACACATAACTATTCAACAAACGTGTCTAATTACTGGCTTATTAAGATACAACTACATTACTTTCCCACCAGTGAGTTGTTAAAGAGACGAACAATTTATGGCGCCAAGCGTTATGGCGAACGTTGAGAGGTGTTGTTGTTGCTGCTGCGTCAAGTGAATCTGACGACTTTGGTTGCTTTGTTGCGGATAGATGGCGCCACGACAGTTGTTTGAAGGTTCATAGACCTAGGTCACCGATGTAGCGGATTGGATTGAGTGGCAATTGAACATCCGATGTTAAGGTTTTTAGTCGCGTAACATAACCATTTGACAAAAGTAATCACTAATGTCCAGTGGCTGTTACTGACTTATTAAGATTTCACTAGAAGTACTTTTTATTTAATTCTTGCAGTAATACAATATAGCTTATCTTATGATAAGCATATTTAATCCATGCTGTTTTACGTGAAGCTAGGAGAATCGATTACATATTCAATTATTGCCTATTCGTCATGGAAAGGTCTTCTTTTGCATGAAAAAATAAGATTATTTTCAATACCGGAAGCAAATATTTTTGTTTTTGAGTAATGTAAACAAACTTGAATTTCGAGATGTATCTTTATTTTCGATTCAATAAAGAAAAAAAATCATTTAATAACGCAACTGAATCAAATATTGTTTTGTGGATAATCTATTACATAATATTTATTATCCAACGCAAACTAACATAATCACACTTTCTAGGAGTTCGTGAATTGAAGCAAATTCAATATTGAATAAGTAATTGCTATCGGTGTTTCTGGGAACAGATCGCGTTTCATTTACTGAAACACGTTTTTGAAGTAACTTGTCTTCTGATTTTCTCCTTCAGGAACTTTCTTTTCTTCTAAACTCTCCCTTCTTTAAAGCAATGTTGGTTTTAAATAACACCATAAATTTAAAGGGAAGATGGTGTAATAGATATGACGGTAGATTAAAGAACGGCAAAAAGTTCTCTGGATTCCAAAAGATCAATTGGATCCAAAGGATTGTCGGAATAGATATTCATTTCTGTAGGATTAGGCGAATCAAAGAACGGAGTAGTTTGATCTTTATTCGTTTTATTTCTTCCACCAGATGTCTGTGAAGTCGTTTGTGTCATTGCAGATGAAGTATCAGTATCAGAACCACAAAATGCAAGAAGTTTCTACAACACAGAAATCGCGGTTATAATTGCGATTATGATTCCGAGATATTTGAGCAATGGAAATAAAGCAAATTCTGTAAAATTTAGATTTCCAAGAGCAGAGTCGTGTTTCTTCTCGTCGTTCTTTAAGTCATTGTCGAATCTCCAAACCGGGTCTAGGCAGTAAGGAAGGACAATCGTTAGAATCCACCTATTAAACCATCACTACATAGTTTAAAATTATATATACGTAGCAAAAAATTACAGGCGTGGAATTCAACTGAATTGTCTGAATATATCGTGCTTATCTATATAGTGATTCTCTGATCCTGAGGCAGATCTTGAGAGATGTTACTGCTTACTAAAACATACAAGAAGTGTTCAAATGAAAAGATACAAAACGACACTGTGGGAATAAATGAAGATTTTATTCAAAGTTTATACCATAGGTTATACTTTGATTAACCAACCAAAGGACTCCTTGTTCTAGAATTCCTGGGTTGTGGCCAGTCCATCACAGCGTCCTTGAGTTCACTGTCCGAGTTGATGAACTTCCCTTTCAGATGTTTCTTCAGGAGACCAAACGCATGAAAATAGCTGGGTGATATGTCCAGCCTATAAGGGGAATGGTCAATCTGCTTCCACTTGAACTTGACCAGTCCCGTGTTGTGAACCTGAAGACGAACGGACGAGCGTTATCATGGAGCAGAACCCCACCCTCCGTGAGTAGCCTCGGTCTTTTATTCTTCACGCACCTGCGTAGCCTTTGGAATGTCTCATAATAAAGTAGCTAATAGTTCTCAAGGAATTCAACAAGAAGAGGATCTGCCACGTCGACTGGAGGGCGCTCTTTATAAGAGCCTCTGCTCTATCCTGCGCATGGTACGATCTATATCGGAGATTCCAATCGTATTCCTAGATGTCTCGCCACGTTCGCCCATAGCAGAATACGCAGCACCTTCTCCCATACAGGCAAATATGTTGATGGTTTCGTTGTTGCGACGTTTCGTTCCTTTTACCCTTGTACATCTTTTTGTACAGGAAAGTATGGTTGGAAGTAACTCATTGGTGTTCGAATACAAAGAACGAAAAAGTAAAACATTATTTTCAACGTCATTCCAAAATGTTTCTTTGTCGCAATAATTACAATAAATGTTGGAAACTGCGGCCACCAACAATAATGTATGATTGATAATGTTGAAAAGAATGATTATCTAACAGTTCAATCGATGTCAGGCATATCGATATTTGTCACCATGATGGATATTCCTGCAACAACGTCCTCAATTGAATAAGTTGGAATTTCTTAAATGAAGGCTTTGAGATGTCCACATCAGAAGAATCGACGCTCTATATGAGACAACTGAGATGATCATTGTCTAGATCTGCAATACGTAATCTATTGTCCCCCAAAACTGTTATCCAGGTACTTGCGGATAAACACTTTGAAATTGGCTAATGCACTGCTATTTATGGATTGCCCACACATGAATATTGAGCACATTGAAAAAATTCCATCTGGGGTAAAAATCATGTCTTCTGTTTAATAGGATATAAAGTAAAACACGTAAAGAAAAGTTCTTGCATCACGGTGTGTTGTAAGAACTATTGGAATAATTTTCACAAATTAATATAATCACTTGCTTGCATAGCTTAGATTTTTCAAATATGCATTATATTTCAAAAAAGGTTGACGGATCTTAAAACTCGATTTTTTTAAAAAAAAGACGGTATGTGATAGAAATATATCACTAGCGGCCTTACGCTTCAGATATCAGGGGATTTTATCGTATTAAATTGCAAATTTAGTTAATTTTAAGAACAGCAGATGGCGTGATTTGCAACACTGTATCTAACCTTTTAAAAGGCAATTTTTTTCTAGTCATGGTTTATAAAATATTTTTAGGATTAAGACTTCTTAAGAGAAGTGGTTCATTTAACTAATTAGGTAAATTTAATTTGATTAATTGATTAATTTGATGAATTGATAATCAAACATCCAATCAAAACACTGCATTTTGTGCGAGATAAGTATTAGGTTGTTCGGAAAGTAATTTCGTTTTTTCCTGACAAAGGATTTAATTGCATTTTTCGCACCCAATTTCATACTTAAACCGCAAAATCATTTTATGTTTTAAGAGCTGATATAGCAAGGCTTGAGTGTGAAAAAGTGCAGCTGATTCTTCGCAGTAGTTTTTGGATGGTGCCCTTTTAAATATGGAGAGCAATAAACAGCATTTTCGTCATTTTTTTCTTTTTTGCTATAAAAGGTAAAAATGCTGTTCAAGCCAGAAATAAATTAGCCAATATGTGTGGAGAAGATGTGTTAACAGTACATCAGTACCAGAACTGATTTGCAAAATTTTTCCTTCAAATGAGGAGGCCAAAAACCACCTCGATCAGTTTTTTTTTACAGCAAAGACCAAAACTTTTATGAGCGTGTAATCATGTTACTACCAAAAATATGGCAAAAGGTATTAGACCAGAATGGCAATTTTATAATTTAATAAATAATTTATTCATTAAAGGAAAATTTCTTTTCATTTTGACAAAAAAATACGAAATGACTTTCCGAACAACCCAATAACTGAAGCTTCTAAGCTTCTGTCTTATTGAAAAATGCCTCAGACTTTATCCCAATCTACATAATTTCATTTGAAGATTGATAAATTTGATGACAAGCATACTTCCCATGGCCCTTGAAAGGGTTGAAATGAATATGTATTTAAAATATATACATATTTATAGTGTCCAGTGCGAGATATGAAAATATATTCATATTCATTTCAACAAGTGGATGAAAGTAGAATTTGGCCCCAGTCTGTGAAACGCTATTTTAGCAAATGGAAATTACATTGAATAATATTGTTTAGTTTTTGGCAAGATTCCTTGCTATATTTGCATACCGTTTTATATTTTATATATCTCCTATTTTTCAGCGTCTTTTCTCGATGACAGCTTAGTAATCTGAATTAAATATGCAATTTGGCAGGATAAAAGTTCCAAATATCCCAAACATGAGGCTACAAACGATACATTCCTATCACATCATCCATCCTCACTTTGATTTTCAAAATCCATTAATCATTTTCGGGATAGCAGACATTTAGGTAATGAATTGAGGTTGAAGTTTTACTTTTACAAAAATTCTTTTTCTTTTATAGGATATGCAACATAATTCAATTGTAAATTAATAGAAAAATGTATTTTTACACACATTTTATACCTAATTTAATTGCATTCATATTTTTTCTTAAAATATAGACCATTTCATAGATAACTATCTTTTATACTTCTTCTTGCATACAGCCGACCACCCGGCCACCACTGAAAGTAGCAGTATCGACAGGATTTGTTGTGGTCGACGGAACTATCCTCTATACTATCCCATATATCGTGAAGAGAAAAAAAAATTAACGTTACTCTTCTCCAATTTGATTTAGAAACTTAACCATTAAGATCAAATTTCATGAAAAATTGCTACAATTTCCCTCGCATTTCAAAAATAATATATTTACATTAAAAACATATGACAATTTTTTATGAGGGAAATGTGTCTAAAAATAAAAAGCTATTAAAATATTCAGTTAAAAAATGTTTATCCCGAATATACTCCCTTATTTAGTTGAAGGAAAAGAATATTTTAGAGAAAGCTCGCAGGGCATGTTTAAAGATTAAAAATTAGCGATAACAAAACCCACCAAAATCCATTTCCAAAAACTAGATATGTATACAAAACAAAAAAATATTAGTAGGCATTTGTATTATCACTTAAAATTAAATTATGGTAAATTGTTTGATTTATTAAATCATATTTGATTATTTGAACGCGGACGCTCACATCACGAGGAAGACACGCTACCCTTATACCAGAATGTTGGCCGACTGGATTGTTTTATATGAATACCCATAATTCCCTGCCAGATATTTACATTAATATCCACTTTTCAGTCTTCATTCCCGATTTTCGGAAGAAATTTCAAATATTCTAAATTACAGCACATTTTCTATAAGGAAAAACCAATGGCAGAACCCTTCCTGTTCCCATTAATTACTGTTCTGATTTCGTCCGTTTTTTTATTTATATGAACCACTTGACTACCCCCACGATTTTTAAGCGAAATTTGAGAAATGGTACTTCACAGCACATTCTTTATAGGAAAAATAACAAAACGGGTACCCTGATAAGATCTCTATCAGGATTCCTAGATCATTTTGGGATACCCTGATAGAAAAGTTTCTATCAGGGTCCTGATGTCACCAAATTTTATTTTATTAACTTATGATATTTAATTAAATCATCAGTGGTCCCTTGCTTCCCTAAATTCACCATTTTCTGGAAATAACATAAAAATACCTTGAAACTCTTCCCAGATTACCAGTCTACAGTCTCAAAAGTTGGACTGATTTTGCGAATTTTATTTGTCAATTAATTTCACCTCTTTGCCTGCACAGCTAGTTAATTAGAGTGCTTTATGTATACTGAGCAGGAAATAATCCAAAATAAAAACTTTCAGTTCCTCTGATCAGATGAAGCTCATCAACGTTGATTGACAAATCTAAATTAATGCTGTTACTATGAAAGGCGAATAGTTTCTCTTCAAAGGAGTTGAGTAGTAAGTTGAGATCTTCGAAGTAATCAAAATATTTTTATTCTTTTAAAATGCTTTAATTTTACTATTATATTCCATTGCGAACAATCCTTTTCTTAACCATGCTAAGGCAACAGCGGAAACCATACAAAGCACTCTGAGGACGGGAGTTTCCAACATTGTACACAATTAAGGTCACGAATGCCTTGCATAGAAATGGCGCTCAGCTTTTATAAAGCATTGATCATTGATGGGTAGGTAGCATTTTATCTGAATCTTTCGTTTGATCTTTGGTGTTTTATATTCTGGCGATAAATCTCCTGAATACAGATAGCGCTGCCTGTTGCACAATATTGTATATTTATCAGTATTCAATAATATTATACAGTATTGCTAATATTGATCAATGCCAAACAATATTGTACAATAATGTTACAAACCTGTAATACTGCTTCCAAGCATGAATATTTTCATTGTAAGAAAGACCATTTTACAATCAGCTCTGTTGGGTACTGCTCGATTGCCGCTTCAGTGATCTCAGAACTTGGGGATTATTTGGCGACTTTGGCGACAAAGTAGATATTGCTAGAAACTAAAGGAATTTTAAAATTTCAGCCAATAGGAACCGATGTACGCCTGACTGGCCAAGAACCTTCTAGCTCAGCCTCTCGGGAACTATAAAAGGTTTGTAGTCTCAAGCAGTAGCGAGTTGGAGTCAAAGACAAGTAACGATAGTTGTCAAGAGGATAACAAAGCAACGGCGGAATAGTCCAGCTTTGCATGGAGCTCAAGCGAACTGAGCCATATGACGAGTCTTTGTGTTTATTGTGGAAGTAGCATTGAATCCTTTGAGGAGAATCCAGTCATGTAGTAGCGTGTTGGCAACTGGATACAGCTAAAGTGAGAGGACAGAGAAGAATTGAATCCGTTTGGAAAGACCGTAGACTGAAGATACGAAGATTTCCTCTCCTGTTGAATTCTATCTGGTCGCTTTTTGTTCGATGGCACTTATTACTACCACTTGTGACTTCTGGACTATTGTGGTGCGTTGCTTGCGCTCGTCTCTGCTGTATATTTTCTGTCTTTGTGCATATTTGTCGTCTTTGTGTTCGTGTTTAATAAACTACATCATTTTTTCCTACTGATTGTTTTCACAATATACATCCATTGCAAACGAACCCAATGAATTTCGACTACGGGTTTTATAATGGAATTTGTATCTCCGTAACCATATTTATGTGTCACTACGGATTGCAATTAATAAATATCCGAAAAAGGAATTTATACATTGGGCGCCTTGACCAGCCGAAGCTAAAATTTGACAGAGAACGATTCCAAGTTCACATACACAATCTCATTCATTTATTTAAGTTGCTGCATTTTTTAATTTTTGTATCTTCATACAAGTGAAAGTACAGAGTGTTGGCATCTAGATGAATTTGATAAAAATATCTAAATTTTAGATGCATTTAAATTTGTGCGCCAAATTGTATCTGTTCGACTCGACATTTTATTGCTATATAGCTGACGGGTATTTGGACATCTATATAACGAGCATCTGTATTCAAAACTTCACCCTTCAAGCAAAGAGCACTTAAGTGTTATATAGTTCACAATCAGACACATTTCATTTTTTAGAATCGATTTTTTTTCCTCCAAGAAAAAGAAGGCCCTAAGTAATAATTTCTAAAACTTATATGTGAATCCATCTTTCAATATCTTACTTAGCTCTCCCCCCCTCTCTCTCTCTCACACACACACGATTAAATAATACATTTAATAATATTTATAAAACCTCTGTTTTTAAACTTTCTTAACCATTTGAATCATCTGAAATTTTTTTCATATGTAACAAAGAAGTGAAATTGCCTCGATTGTGTTTGAAAGAAGCGTGGGTGTTTCAATTATTTCTCAAAAATAAAGCGAATCTTAAAAAATATTGAAAAAACATTACTTTTCGTACAACTTTATTCGTCTGAATAATTTCAAAACATTCTATATGTTACAAACGAGCTAATTTTTTACGAGTGTAATCTTTGAATGAGTGCCTTTTGGTTATTTTCGAGAAATAAAACAAACCATTTGTTGGAAGTGAATAATTTTTTAAACGTTGACTTTTAGAGGGTTTTCAGTGTTTAGAATAATCTTAACCCATATTATAAATAATTTAAAAAAAAAAAAAAAAAACTAAATTCGCATTATTTTTATATCTGAACAAGTAATGAGCGTTTCGGTTATTTTCAGGAAATAACAATGAACGATTTGTTCAGATGCAAAATATTTGATCGATTATTTTTTCCGTCCCTTCATGAGATGCATCTTTAATGTTGTTAGTTTTGAAGTAGGTTTGATTATTTGTTTACATAATTTTCAATTTTTCATTCGAATTAAAAAAAATTTCAACATAGACTTGAAAAATAAATACAAATTCCATTTTATTTCATTCTTTTTGTAATAATTGTTATTGATTATTTTAAAATAATATCCGACTAATAAAAATTATTTATATTAGTAGTTAAAAATTAAATTATATCAAATATCAAGTTTACATTTTATAGAATTAAATTTTGCTTGAATATAATATCTACTAATAATGACTATTGTCATTTCTTAAGGCACTTTTCATAGGCCAGTCCGTTGGCGAACTAAATTATTTTAAGATCAGAGCGTCTCTTGTTTTAGTAGCCCCATTTAGGGCGAAGAGTACGTCTTAGCTACTCATACTTCATAATATTTTTTACAGGGCGTACTTCATTCATTCATTTCAGTCTCTCATCCATAGATAGTAATTTAGGACTGAATCAGAGAAAGATAATCTCTGAACCAGTATCCTCATTGGTATTGTCTCGACATGGAGAACTTTGTGACCCTGACATATTTTTACGTGTATCAGCCACCACATACACGAATAGTCTCTGATGACCAATTAAATTGTATGAATTTAAATTTCCTTAAAAATTGCATTTCTTTCTGACACGGGGCCGCGGTGGCCCGGTGGTAAAGTCTCGGCTTCGGAACCGGAGGGTTTCAGGTTCGAGACTCGATTCCAGCGAAGATCCGTCGTGTGAGGGGGTCTCTTGCACGTTAAATCTGTCAGGCCAAAGTCCTCCCGCTGGTGTGGTGTGGTGTGGAGAGGGGGGTGCCACTTCAGTTGTCGTCCTCGTCATCTGACTGTGGTTCAAAATTACGAGGTCCGTCCCAAAATAGCCCTCGTGTTGCTTTAAACGGGACGTTAATATAACTGAACTGAACTGAACTTCTTTCTGACACAGGCAAAAAATCAAAAGTTTCATACATTGACAATGCTTTTTTTTGTTTTTACAGAAAAAACTATGCTAACCAATATTTTTATTGTTACTTTTAACTAAAAGAAAAACTACAGGATTATTTAAACAGCCTATACAGTAACTAATGGATGATAGATAAGTATAATTAAATTTGAGATAGCCATTAAAATGTTTTGGTTCGTGATTACTATCGTTATCTTTTCAAAATTTCCAATTTTGAATTAAAAAATAATTTATTCTAAAAAATGATGCCAAACTACTATTTATTATTTAAATTAAAAATAACATAAGCAATTTTATTTTCTGTCTTGATTTGTTCGAATTAATAGCTAAAGAGCCTGATTTTTAATAAATTTTGATTGCAATTTGTTAATTTCTGTTTTAATTTTTTTACAAAAGAACACTAAAATACTGACCCTGATTGGGAATAAGATTCAAAACTTTATTTTTTTATTTTTATTTGCCTGATTGAGGAGTCATGCTGATCTTGATTGTTTGAATTTGGAATAAGGTTTCAAACTTATTCTTAAAAATTTACTATACTAGATGACGCAACATGTATTTTTAGACAAGTTTTACTAAATTAATGTCTCTTTTTAAATTAACGATAAGAGTATTTTAGAAGGATAATTTAAAGTTGAATCATGCACGGGCAATAAGACCGATTTTTGACTTTTCTCTCTCATCCCGAAATTCCATACAATAAAAAAACGTTTGGTACATGGCAGCAGGTTAAGTTTTCATTAATTTCATATATGTGGAAGAATTTTAGTGAAATTTAGCATCGAATATGAAACCCTACAATCCTGAAACTGATATTTTGTCACTATGCCCCAACAGTCTATAAAATATAAGAAAGATTTCAAGTAGTAATTCAAGGATAATTCCATTATAACAGAGGTGTCCAAACTACGGCCCGCGGTCCAAACCCGGCCCGCCAAGTGATTTTATCCGGCCCGCGGAGGGTTTTAAAACGTAATGATGTTTTCGCCCAAACCTTTTCATTTTCATAAAAGTATATCGAAAAACTACGTGTCCAACAAAACGGAGTTGTTGTACTTGATCAAACACAAATGTCTATCGTGCTGTTAAGTTATAAGACTAAATAAAAATATATATTTCGGTAACTCAAACATAAAAGAAATTTTATACGCATGTGAATTTTGACGATAAGCTGAGTCTTATTGTTTTGTTGTGAATAAAGCATCAGCAATTTTGAGTAGTTCGCTTAAAGAAGCACTTAAGTATAAATAAACAAATATCGTTTTGATTTCGATAACGTTTCAAATTTTGATCCCAACTATAAAGACATTCTTCAACAACAACAACAAAAAAAAAACAGTTTCATCATTTGCATTAGAAGTTGCATGAAAATATTTCAATTTATATAAAATAATTATATAATTATACTTTGTTTGTTTAGTATTTTGTATTTTCAAGTTACAATAAAATAGTATTAATTAATAGTATTTAATGCTACTTTACTCATAATGATATTTTTCAATTTGTATATACATGTGGCCCGTATAACATGGATCTAATTTCGATCCGGCCCGTGCCGCGAAAAGTTTGGACACCTCTGCATTATAAGATAAAATACTCAGATTCTAAAATTTTTGATTGAATTATATATGTTACGGAAATGTAGTAAACTGGTAATTTTTCATCATCACCGATATGTTTAGTGAGATTGTGATTAATCACCGGCAATTTTGCATAGTCAAAGGGTTAAACACATTTATCGTAACAAGTACAGTAGAAAGAGACTATTTTGAGTTCACTTTAGTGGTTATATTAAAGTACCGGTTTAAAGCAACACTAGGGCTGTTTTGGGACATACCTCGTAATTTTGAACCGCAGTCAGGTGACAGCACCTCAGCTGCAAGCCCCTTACCCACACCAGAGGTCGTTTTGCCTGGACAGGTTTAGCGCTTACACGACGGAATCTGGTTGCGAATCTAAAACCCCCCGGTTCCGAAGCCGAGGCCTTTATCAACAGATCACCATGACCCGGATTTTTACGAATGTTTTAAATTCATATTCGCAAGTAATTCATTTTTTCCCCCCCTCTGATTTGGAACTTTCTATCGACACACAAAGCCAAAATATTGTTTCTTAAATAAAATTATTCTTTCATTCGAAATCAATATTAAAAATTGGAAAACGATTGGATTTAAATCTGAATGAAAAATAATAGTTAAATATTTAGAATCCTTATGCCCCTTCCCCAAATCTAATTTATTTTGAATGGTATTGTATTCAATTCGAAAAAGAACTTCATATAAAAAAACACACCCCTTTGAGTATATTTTACATATAAATTGTTTTTTTTGTTTTTGTTTTTTTAATTTTTTAATTGAAGGTTCTGTGTATTTTTTATTTGTTATTTTCCGCCTTTAAGGCCAGCTATTTTCTTGGTATTTCATCAACCCCTTGCGTACCAGACGGCTTTCTCTAGCGCAAGCGCAAATCCCAGATTTCTGGCGATATTGAACTTGACGTAACGACGCTGTTGGGTGTGCTACAATGTTGAAAAAAAAATTAAAATGACAATACACTCATGTAATGCATGTAAAAAAGCTTTTTGTTCCAAGGAACATTTCGAGAAATTTCACAAAGATTTGTAATTTTAATTTTCCTATTTTTTTCAAATTTTTGTAACACAGACATTTTGCACGCCCCCCCCCCTCCTCCTGTTTCCAGCCTTCAGTTGACTGCAGACAAAAGGAATCCAAAAATGTTTTAATACAATCCCAATAAAAGAAAATCTACCTCATGATGTTTCCTGTGCTGGTTCCTCTGGTTGTACACCTAATGAAGTCATGTATCCACATGAGGTTACAATGGGATTTTGCCCTATACATAGCATGTATCCACTAGTGGTTTCATGGTACGCAAGGGGTTGATTGTGGTTAATTTAAATTAAGTCTATTATTCCATATAATTTGTTTTTTCTTGACGATTTCCTTCCTAAAATTTATTATTAAGCATCAAACTGTATCATAACTTTGAGCCTCATTATTTTAAAAATCTTTAACTTGTTTTGTTTCTCCTGTAAATGAACTTTTTTAATGAAATCCCACAATGCATTTAAGCTGTTAAACTATCTTCATACTGTATGCTAACCATTTTTATCAACGTATGGTTCACCAGGATTAAGATTTGTTTAATATTTCAATTATATATTTAGTGCATCTATGTTTCACTAATGTTCTCAGTAAAATATTTTTAAACTTCGAATTTTGATAGATATATAGTTCTGAAGCCGTACACTCTGTTAATTGTGAATGCATATTTTTCTTCTGTTCATGTACATATGTACCACAAGTAAAGAGCATTAGTATTAAAAAATAAGCGTATTCTAAACATTTCACACGTGATTACCTGATTAAATTGAACCTTTAATGTTACAGTAGAATTTGAAAAAAAAATTATGAAAAACATGCTTTATATTAACGTTTATTTAACATGAAAAAATGAGCCGAATCTCCATAACTTGATCATAAGCACCGAAAAAAAAATCCAAAATGTAACATTTTTAGTAAAAATGAAAACGGGTTGCGTTTTACTTTAACATTGAAATATATTGTATCAAAATATTCTTAAAATAGTATTTTTAATGTTAATTAAAAACAGGAAAAATTTATGCAGCCAAATATTGATAATATTTAAAAGATAATTTTTGAAGTTTAAAATGATATGAGTATTATTTTTCTGGTGTAATATTTAATGAAGTTATCGCAGAAAACGCAAATATCTGGTTGATTTATTAAAATTCTAGCTAAAAGTCTTAAAAACTGAGGTGTATATTTCTGTTTTCGAAAATATGAAAAGATCTAAGTCAAAAAGTGTGAACACACGCACTCACACATATACACACATTGATCTTTATTATTTATTCAAGGTGCTTGATCTTCACGCAAATCTACCAACAAAACTATTTCACCTGGATTCATCAAATTTGGTCTTTTATACTTTGAAAGAAGAAAAAGATATCGAAAAAAAATAATTACAACTTAGAACGATTTTTTTTTCTTTGAAATTTTAGATAATCAACGCATGTTTTGAAAATTTTCTGTCATTTAAAGTAGAACATATTTTTGAGCAAACATCATTTTTACATCTTTTACCTGACACGAATTATATTTTTAATAATATTTTTAAATTATCATGCATTATATTTTTATGTCAATTTTGATGATTTTTTAAAATAATTTTTTGTGTTATTTTCAGTTTCCATAATTAAAATGACATTCAAACTATTTTCATTGCTTCATCTAATATTTTATCACATGATTTTTTTCATTGTTGAAAGGCAAAGAATTAAATTTTTGTTTGTTATGATAATATTAGGTAAATTATGAGTCAGAGATTTAATTGAAATGAAATATTATCAGTTATGTATAAGGGACTTATTTGGAATTGGATTTTGTCTATTATGGGTTAGATCATTAATTGAAATGGAATATCAATTACGATAAGATGCAAATGAAAATTGGTATTATCAATATTCCTGGTGAAGCTGAGCGGCACGGATGGTTGGTTTATTATTATTATTAATAATTTTATTAATGTCATTATTATTACAATACTGAATGATATTACTGACTAATTATTTATTTATTACGCATTATTTGTTAAAACTATTAAAATATTTAAAAAATTTTTAGTGACATTTTTATTTAAAAATCATTTTCTCTTGACATTTATTTTTACATCTAGTTTTGTTTTTTTAAAAAAATTTTCATGTGTGGAGACATTTTTTTGTCTGGATAGCTTCAAATTAGTCTAACTCCGCTGCATTTGAAAAGATTAATTAGTCTCCGAAAAGAACAGTTTTTATCGAGACTTTTGAAAACGGATTTAAAAATAATAATACATTTTTACCTCCATCAAATGTATCCGAGTAGTGAGGGAGGAATATCCAAATACATAGAACACTTTTTAGGATCCTTTTCATTTTTATCTGACAAAACATTTTCGAATGGTCTAATTAAAAATAAAATTGATAAATTTCACCTTACATGCGGAAACTCGATTCTTTTCCGTTTCCGAGATTACAGGCAATAGAGATAACGTCATTTGCATTTCCGTTTTCTTTTTATAAATTCATGTTCCGCCATTTGCAATTAAGATGTGTTTCCCATGAATGTTCTATAAAGAAGGCATGATTTCAACTATACATTACATATGTTCGAAATAATATTATTTATAAATCATTATAAAATGCAACTGCACTAATTCGAAACTGGCAGTACTAAAAATACCGTTCGTATAAAAATTTAAGAAACCTATATAATAAGGAATAATACAATAAAAATTTTTTTATACTTAAAGAAACGATAAAGAAATATTGTTAACTAGCACCCTCTGTCGACCAGTTTTGACAAGGTTAATTAATGGTTGCTGAAAATTTTATCTCATTTCATCTTAATGGCTTCTTAGGAAAAGATTTTTATGATGTATATATAAATATTTTTATACGACATAAATCGCATATATACTTATATACAAAATATTACAAAATTATATATTATAATTTATATGCATTTATAATTATTCATTTATGTATATGTATTATATGTTGTCATTGTTTTTACTTATGACACTTCACATGCCCTCTGATAGATCTGTCAGCTATTTAAGCCAAGTGAGCGTCTCTTGATTTTTTAATAGAGCTAACTAAGGCCAAGATTGCGACTTAGCGTCACATTCTTTTGCATAAGTCCTTTTTACAGGAGGGCACATTAATATACCTTACGGGTAGAGCAAAGAGCAACCATATATATAAACACATTAATGGTTGTTATTATATATATATATATATATATATATATATACACAGTCGAATCCGGTTAATTGGACCACCGGGTAATCGGACCGAATCTTAAAGAACCAAAACAAATCCTATGCACATAAGCCTAATATTATTCGCTTATTTGAACCAAAATTCCGTTTAAACGGACCAAAGGAGGTGGCAGGGAAGATGAAAAAGAAGCCACAAGTCGCCTGCATACAGCAGAAAGTACGAAAGGGAAAAGAACCAGTGGGAGGTGAGCAAGCTCTTTGTTTCTTAGAACGGGCAGCTCGGTAGTAAGTTCTTCAAACGTTGACTTGAATTTGATAAACTTTTTTTTTTATTGTGCTTCGCATGCTGAGTATCGTGTAGATGGTTTCGAAGAACTTGTTTGTAAATTTATTTTTCAATGAATAAAGTTCATAGGCAACAGTAGTTCTTGTTTGTATGTTCGCCATACGCGTGTGCCGCACAATAAAGGTCATAATGACATTTTAATATGTTACGTATAGCACGTCTCGTCTTGTAACATAGGACATGTTCGTGTAATCGGACCAGCCGGTTATTAGGACCAAAATGGCATCCCGATGTGGTCCGATTAACCGGAATCGACTATATATATATATATATATATATATATATATAAGGTGCGTGAGTGAGTGTAAGGATTTAAAAGTTATTGGAAGCAGATGACAGTCTCGGAGGCATTGAAGAAGGCTTTTCATTTTAAAGTTCGTTTTATTCATCCTTCAGATGCAGGTGGCATATTTACAAGCAGCGTGGGCAAGCAGATGTGACGAAAAAGGGCAGAAATTAGTTTTCCCTCCTATTATATAGCATATTTTGATAAAGAAAATATTGTTTATAGTACCAATATATTATTGAGATTCCCATAGAGATTTCTGACACACGTCGATTACATAAGGGAAACATTTTTTTAAAAAAAGTATGTATTGTTAAGTCAGTAATTTTTATCGTTCCACGTGCAGCGAGGGAACAGCTTCGGCATTTGCGATTCAGCATTTTGCAAAACTTCTCTTGAATTAATTAAGTAGAGAAAGTGGAATCGGATCAAGAAA
>JAPMOQ010036552.1:396589-440926 GCA_026543055.1 Argiope trifasciata | reverse complement strand
ACACACACACACACACACACACACACACACACACACACACACACACATACACACACACACACACACACACACACACACACACACACACACACACACTGAGCTTTATTATAAGTATAGATATACTTTATTGCATTGCGGGAAAAAAAATAATTTTTAAAAATGAAACAGTTTAAAAATTTTTAAGTTCTTGCTCCAGAAGTTAAGTTTTAATAGTAAATAAAATAAAATTTTAATTCTAAATTAATAATATTACTTTTTTATGCCATTAAAAATATTACTTTTAGCCGATTATTTATAAATCTATTTACCAATTATAAAATAAGTCGCATTTTCGCATGTCTGCCATCTGGAAGAATAATCCAGGATGAAAGAAGGACCCTCAGATGCAAAGACAAAATTATATGAATTTCATTAAAACAATTATATAAATTTCATTAACTGCTACAAATTGCTCAAAATAAAATTATGATTAATAGTTGATAAAAATGAATAAAATTAAATTATTATGCTTATTATATATATAATATTATTATTAGTAGCAATGTATAAGAAAGCTAAGAGCTCATATTTACAAAATTTATTAAAAAATGCAGTAGTCTTACTGGTTCCAATTGCTGCAGAAAATACGAAATCGAAACCCAGAAAACTTAGAAGGACGCACTTCGTAATGTTTCGAGAATTTACAAAACAAAACATTATGGAATCTATTAAATAAGCCTGAACTTGTACTGTACTATAACACTCATAAGTGCCGAGTCAAGCCTTTTTTTTCTTTTTCGTTTTCACCGATTGCTGATAAGGCATCGGTTTTTTTTAATCAATTTTTTTCTCTTTATCTAAACTACTTGCATTAACCGCGCGTGTCCTTGCCGAGTATGGATGAATATGTTGACGTCACATTAAATTCAAACGATAATGTGTCTGATTTGATTGGATTTTACAATTTTATCTCAGCTATGTGACTCATATTGATTTCTATTCTATAAAGAATGTCATAACTGGTAATAATGCTGGAGTATCATCATTTCAAAGCATTGCCGATAGTTGTAAACATTCAAAATTGTATCCAAATATTGCAAGAATCATGTAATTTAGTTTTTACTTAAATTAATTTCAATCAGCAGATCATATTTGGGCGTTGGGATACACAGAAGGAAATAAAATTCCAAGGTGATGGTGAGCTCGAAGGACTAAGTCTCCTTCCCCCTTCCAACTTTCACATTCACATAATACCCCATAACTTTCACTTCCCATATGTTCAGTATTATTTGTATTTCACGGTATGCCTAAAAAACTGTACATGAACTTGGGTAGCTTTATTTTTAACTCATTTTATCCATATTTTTATGCAAATCACAATTTTAATTCCAAAACTGCATATTAAATTTCACTTTATTATGTTGTTGTTTTGTAAGTTATTGCGTTCGCATGCATACGAATAAGCAGAATAGCGAGGAAAAAGCCTTTTGGAGTAGATAAAATAAATTATAGATATGAAAAATATTAGAGATCATCTTGAGGTGCCGCAAAAGCGTTAAAGTTTCATAAAAATTGAAATTTTTATTACATTTTAAAGTTTTTTTACTAACTAATCGACATTTGGTTTTTAATTTGTAATAGCAAAGAAAAGATGTCTTTTGATATAGATAAGATACATAAAAATCATAAAAAATATTAGAGTACACCTTGAGGTACAGCAAAAAGTTTCATAAAAAGCACATTTTTTTGCAACTTTTTAAGGATTTTTGTGTGTCTCGATTATGAAATAAAAAGTTTTCATTATGCATTGCCATATAAATGAAAGCATGAAAACAGATTTGTTGTTATACTGGCAAGACAGTGAATCGTTACAGGAGCGGTTGTTATTGAAGTAAGGTAGAGGTCTGTCTCGTTATAAGAACAGAAATGGTTTTAAATCAGCAGTTTAGTTTAGTTGTCGTCTCTTCTCCGTCTATTTTGTAATTGATTAAGGTATTTGATTTTTTTTTGATTTTTTTTGCTTTGCTGTGAGTAAAAAGCGCTCAATCTAAATCAGTGAAATTAAGACAAATTTCCGAGGGTTATATTTTTGGTAAATTTAGTGATTTGTCTGAAGTTGAGCACACTACTGACGAATCTAGTGCTACTATTATATTAGACATAACCTCGAAATTGCTTCAGATATGCATCCTTCTGTAAGCGAAATATGCGACACTTTAGTTCCCATAACAGAACAAATATGACCAAGAGCGTCTATTACCATTGCTTCTAACAAAAAGAATTTCACCAATGATTAATCTTATCGTGCAAAATATATTAATTTATTAAAGTCAGAAAGCAGAAAATAATCAAATGAGTTTAACTTCAACCTCATATAATTTAGAGGTCAGATGTTTATTTGATAGAAAATAGACGTTTATTTGATATTGCTGGCTCGTATAAAAAAAGTGCCAGCTGTGGAATAAAATGTTCTAAACGATCAATGTTCTAACAGGAAAATGGTTATAGGTAATATTGATATTACTACCACAAGCACTTTGATGAAGAAAGAAGCAAGGAAGAATAAAAAATTAGGTAACAGCTAGGTTTAATCAAGAATTGGAAAAAAATCTTATTGCATCAGAAACGATTACTGGCTACGATAACAAAGCTGAAGAACAACAATGTTCTTTACAAAAAGAAGCCAGCCAGCCAGATCCATCAAATAGACAAGAAGCGATATAGCTACCAAGTTCATGTAAGATTCAATATTAAAACTTTGTACATCTGAAGATGAACCAAATGGTATAGGGGATTCGGTCATTGACTTTCCCTTCCTTGTCATATGCAAGCAGTGAAACGAGTTGTGAGAATGGTGGCCGAATCTGCTCAAAATGTCTGAGGTTCAATCACAAGAGATGGGTACATAAGAGCTAAAATAGACACCCATATGTATATGCCAAAATTTAATTAAAAAAAAAAGGTTTTAACGTGGCAATGAAGTAGAAGGAAACATTTCGGAGATATAACATTTGTAATCATTAAGGGTACAGAATTAAAAGAAACACAAAATTGGGCATAAAAATATTTTTTTGTTATATTTGTAATTACAAATTTTTTTCCAATTATAATGCTTATATATGTATCAAAAATCATCTTATATTAACGAAAAATTTATAAAAATATATTATGAAAGTTTATAATTTTCCAATCTTTTTTTTACTAAATTTAAGCTCTTTTCAGCACCACAAAATAATATTGAATTGTAACCAGATTTTTTAAAAATTGTTTTTGAACCTAAAAGCGAATTTGTCACCATTATTGCAAAATTAAAATCAAACAAAAAGTTTTAAAGGCCCTTTTTAAAAATTTCAATTTTTTGAATTTGTTTATAAATTTCAAGCTTTTTGTGGCACCTCAAGATAACGTAATATTCCAATTAAATCGTTGAATCGTTTTTGAACCTATTATCAAATAATTATAATAATATAACCTGCCCTATTATCAAATAATTATTTTTTTAAATTTAAGGCCATTTTCATTCCACTCTAATACATGTTTACCTTTACAGAAGTGTTTGACTAACAAATAACTTCATAAGAATGCATCATATGAGGAAATTATTATTCACAGCTCTTCAAACACATAGCTCTGTGCATTTTTAAGTTATGGTATTTTAATGCACACAGACTGACTGATTGACAGACAGACAAACAGGGTGAACAGATTGGATTTAGTCCAAAATTTGACTTCAGAAATTTATAAATTAGATGGTGGGACTACACACAATTTTAATCCCTCTAGGGCAAGACGATTGAGTAATGATCACAGGCATACATAATAATAATAATAATAATAAGTTTTTCAAATTTAGGGAAACCTGAACCATGAAGTTTTTTTTTTTTGTGTGTGTATTTACTTACATGAGAAATTACAGAATTCGAAGAATACTCAATTCTTTGGGAAATTCTGCTCTGAATTCAAACATAGATCTTCATTTTTGGTATTAAAATGGGGCATTAAATTTTGATTTGTGTAGCTTTAAGTTTTGCACGTACCGAGTTTAAGTATTCATAAATAAACGATACTTTTCCGACTTGAGGAGGTCTGACACATAAATACTCGTAAAAATCTGAAAGGCCGAGTTTTTGACAGTTTTAATAATTCGTATATGAAAAAGTAATTAATAATTAAGAAGTTTTAGATAAGCAATTATTTAGTAACAAGTAAGTACAAGCGATTAAAAAGTACAAAAAATTCAGAATATTAAGTGCCATGGCTACAAAATTCTCTTCAGTGGCTCTAAATGGGCATTACATCATCTGTATTATCGAATGTATATCGCTCATGTGAGCAGGGGAAATCTTATATAACAAATATTACTAACGCAATTAGATCTTCAGACTTGTCTTTCAATAATTCTTTGTAATGAAATAATAGTTGCTGTTGAGGTTAAAATTGTGTCCAATTAACATTTCGCCATAGAATTGCACAGAAAACTTATAATAGAATACAGTTATCGTTAGAATAAAAAAAAGATGGAAATAAAAATTTAATTTCCATCTCTTTCAAATTTTAATAATTATATCCCTTGTATATATTATATACATTTAAATATATCTCAAATTTAAATATTTATATCTATATTATTAAATATTTGTATCCATTTTCAAATTTAAATATTTATATCCATATTATTAAATATTTGTATTCATTTTCAAATTTAAATATTTATATCCATTTAATATATTATATCCATTTAAATATTATATCAAATTTAACTATTTATATCCATTTTCAAATTTTAATATTTATATCCATTGTAATATATCCATTATTATCCTGTATTATATCCATTTAAATACTATCTCAAATTTAAATATTTATATCCATATTATTAAATATTTATATCCATTTTCAAATTTAAATATTTGTATCCATTTATATACTATATATATTTAGTGCATATACTCCTCAGGCTAAAAAAAGCCTCATTAGTTTAATCTTCAGACATCAAACATATGTTCGATTTCTCCAATTTTTTCTTCATACTGTTACGGATTTCCCTCCTTATATTATCTTAATCCGTCGAGTTCGTTTACTTGGATTGTGGGGTGTATGGTGTGGGAGATGAACAACACAATGATCAGTCCTTTAGTGAAAGACACAATGAAGACGTTTATTTACAGGACGAACACAACTATTATTCACACGCTTGTTTCTTATTTTGATATCTATTTCTGTTTTTTTATAAATTGAATAAAGTTTTAGAGTTGAACACCGTGCAAACATTTTTTTCTAATATTCATTTGATTGCTTAATGTTTTTTTTAATAAAAAATCTATTTTTGCAATTTTTATATCAAGTGAATTTTTTTTATTCACTTTATACACCTTGAATCATTTTCTCTTATTTCCTCATTTTATACAAAAGAAAAATAATCCAATTTGATGTTATTTTTCTAATTTCCAGTGATAATTTATTAATAAAAATATTAGAGTTTTTGTTACAATTTATTTACTTTGAAAATAATATAATAAACTTTTATATAAATACATTTTTGGGGAGTAAATGCAACGTAATAATACAAGTAATAAAATATTAATAATTAAATAGAAAAGTACTGATTTCTTAATTGAATAATAACAATGGTTCAATGCAGAAATATATTTTTCCAAAACTGAACTTCGATTTTTTTGCCTAATTAAAGTAAAAGAGTTTTTTAATTTAATATTCGGGTAAGAACACTATGCCTGACTGACGCACACAAAGTATTATTTTCTAGTTTCCATCAGTACAATTTCTTACCTGATTGGTGAAACTTTTTGCTTTGTTTTCTTGAACACAATATAAATACAACCTTTTCTTTCCTCCATTTTTGAACCAAAAATTGAAATATATTAATATTCTTTTATTGAATTGCTGTCCTTTGACTTGTTTCAAATCCAATTTAAGTGAGCTCGTACTTATTATTTGCTTCTTACACCCCACATTGTGGTTTGAAATTACAATTCTGCACTTTCCAAATCTTTTGTATCCCAGTCTGGCTACATTTTGGGCAATATTATAATAAAAAAAAATTTCGTCTAACATTATATTTTAAACTGTTTCACTAAAATTATTGTTTTTATTCTCTGAGGTTACATTAACATATTTAGCTGCTTACTTTATAACGAAGTAATGATTATTAGTTTTTCTGAAAATCTTTAATTGTGTGTAAATGATTGTTCTCTAACTGTAACAGCACAGGAATTTTTCATAAAGTCATTTCATAATTCAAATTTTTATTATATCAAATAATTAACCATCTTTCCTTCCATACCTCCACTAATATTATGTTTATGTGTATATGTTGATATTCTACAAGACGGATGGTTTGAGATAAAGTCAGTACATCTGGCACATATACTATAAGAGAAAGTCGAATCGCACCTTTTTTTGATTGATTTTTTGATTATTTTTTTAACAATGAATAAAAGAAATAAGAAAGAATAATTTATAAGAAATCTTGGCGTCTTTCTTTGATAATGTCCGAAAATATTAATGCACGAAAGTTCAGTTTTCATACCATGCTAAAAAAATTTTTTAATGTTTTTAATGATTTCAATACAAAAGTATAAACTTTCTTTAAATTTCTGTAAGTTTTAAATATACATTTTTTTCCAACAAGAAACTTTCATTGTAATACTGATTTATCTGTTCAAGGGATTTTTTTTTCTCCCATTTTTGAAATTTAAGTAAAAAATTTTGTGAATTTTCAACTCACTTTACACAAGGAATAAGAAAATGCAATTGCTTTACTGTAAAAGAGCTTCCTCTTCAATGTGAAATGGGTTATTTAAACATTCAAGTCGTAAATGACATTAAGATATAACAGTTTGATTCCATTCTGGACCCGATTCCCTTAAAAAGTCAGATAAACACAATAAACTAAGCAAGTGTATGGTTTTAAAAATGGTATAACTGTAATATCTCTCACAATCTGATGCAAGAAAAGGCTTGTTTTGAGAGAATCATGTGCATCATGTATAAGAGAATTAATTGAAATTAAATACAATTAAAAATTTTGCGCACTAGTAAATTGCAAAAGGTGACTAGTTTTTAATAGAATCGAGTTTATTATAACAGTCCAATCTAGTGAAATGACACAATTCGGCAAATGTTCAACTGAAATGAAATAATTCAGGGTTGTTTGGTGGTTTGGAAAAAAGGTATTTAAGATTTTTTCTATTGAAATCTTATATTTTTTAATATATCATTTCTAACCTTTTTTTTCCATTTTTACAGTTTTTAAACTGTTTATACAAATAATGATAGCCAAGAGATAATGTCTTGCCTTGGCTCTAGAAGTCTCAAGGTTGAAAATCCTATTCCAGTGATTTGACGTTGTGTATGTTGTCATGACGCATGTTAAATACCATTTAAAGTTCAATGTTCATTAGAACTAGAACTACTAGAAGTTATTTGAGGGAGCGAGGTGATAATGCAGGAATCATTTGTGTCCTCTGATTATGGTTCAGAATGTTGAGGTCTTTTCTAAAATAGAGTTGTTACAAAACCGAACATTACTATAAGTTGGTAATGAATTGGATGGAGAAATGATGAAAGGAAGAATGAATGGCAATATAATAATAAATATAAAAAGCGGTTTCAAAATGAAGCTTTTATCAATGTAGGAAAATTTGGTGTAGCACAATAATAATTCTTCTGTAGACAGCTGGTACCTTAAATAATAAACGTAATGAGACTTGAATCAATAAATTCCTTTTTGTTTTGGGCTGCCATCTTCTGGCAAACAATTTAACTATCTGAAGTATTTCTCTATAATGACATTATTTAGTTATCTGTTTCCAAATCCAGATTTAACATGAATTAGAATTGTAAACTACCACCTAACTGTACCACCAATAACAAGCTGATCTTGTAGCATTAATAAATTCCCCAAGGTACATTATATCAAACGCCGTGCTCTATTCCAAAATAGTATACCATACTTAGAGCAAGAAATTCGGAGAGTGAAATCTTCTTCAATAGTTTTATTGAAGTTTGAGTTAGCTGTAAATGTTCCAATAATTTCATTTTAAAAAGAAGTACAGTTAACTTCTAGTGCGTTTATATTACTTTGATTATAATTAAAATCGCAATTACATACTTTCAGCTGATACTTCACTCGTGAAGTATAAGTCAAAAATATACACAAATCAAAAACGAATATTTTCTTTATCATAATTCTTTTATTTAAACAATGGATTTTCTTTGCCATACTCTGGAGGGGGTGTTTCGTTATCTTTCTTCACAGCTGGAAAAGCTGGCTTGTTTGGATTGACGAGATCGTTCAGGGTAACGGTGGAATAATCTGGTGGTTTTTCTGGTATCGCATTGCCGGGCTCTGTTCTTCCCTGTGAAGAAGCATAAGTGGAGTTGAGGAAAGAGATAGTTGTACCTGTAAAATTAACTGCACCACTATTGCTGTCCAATTCATTAAATAAATCACGTGGGGGCCTGTGCACTTGCGCGGACAAGTCTGCTCGTCTACCAGGCGGTCGATGCACTGTTGTGAATATGTCTGCAGACGGACGGGAATAAGATTCAGCAGAACAGCAGTCACTCTCATTTAATCTTCTTATGATATACATAAAGGCAGCAACAAATGCTATTGTCCCTAAAATAAGACCGACTATAAGAAGTATGGCATGTGAATGAAACTCGTGTGAATCATAATCCTCGAAATCTCCCGGATCAGCTGTGGTCACAGTCCAATCCTCCCATATGTATCGTTTTCTGGTGGTGAAGCGAAAAAAATCGAGGCGAAAGATGTTTTCGTCTGAATTTTCAGTGGGTTCAGTATCGCCATAGATGTCTCTGATTTCATCATCTTCCATATTTTGGGCTAGAGAGAAGAAGAGAAAAGCCCATTTTAAGAATTTTAGCTCCAACGTACGATACGAAATTTATTTTAACTTCGAATGAGTACAGAACTTTATGCTTTCTCGTTGACAAAGAGAAAGCATTATAATCATAAAACAGGTAATTTCAATTTTTTAAAATTCAATTCCTATTTATTTTTTATATCATTTATATATATCTTATATCATTTATGATCGAGTGTCGGGTCAGTAATCTCAGAGCTTGGTGACGGATTTGGTAACGTTGGCGACCAAATAGAAATATTGGAAAAATTTAATTAATTAATATTTGGAAAAAAAATCTGTGCTAACATCAAGTGTCATCCACTATATATATATATATATATATATATATATATATATATATATATATATATATAAAGGAGCATCATAATTCAATGAAGAGATAGAGGACATCTTCACATCATATTTGCAGTTGCAATCGAATTTTGAATGGAATCCTTCATTTGAAAGAATGTTTTTTTATGTACAGTAATAATAATACAGTAATTACGAAACGTACATACCTGAATGGATAAAATCTGGCACCGAGATTTAATGTCTAAACTATAGATAGAAATCAAATTTTGAACCAAATATGCTGAAGGATCGTTTGTCGATCTGTAAATCTGCATGCTTGTAAATGAGATAACTCAAAGTAGCTAAAATTTAGATAAACAAAATTTGGAAAATAAAAAATGTCTACTGTCTTAGACTAAGCTGTTTCGCTTATAATCGTAAAAAAATGGAAAATAAAAATTACACCAATTTGGCAGAATAAACTGTACATGCAATAACAGTTTTACAAAAAAGAAAGAAAAAGGGAAAGTAAGTCTCCCAATTTCCAACTCATAAATTCAGTTATACAGTTTCCAACTGTATAAATCTTATAACTTATATAGATATAAATACAACTTTTTAACATGGATATAAATTTATTTTGAATGTTTCGGAAATGGTTCAAACAATTTGGATTAAATTTTATGTTTAAACAGGGTTTCCTTTTAAGTTATACAAATGCTTTTCCTGAAAAAATGTGATTTTACACATACAAAAAAAATTATAACTAACTATTAGAGCCTTTCTCGATCTTCTCTCAGGTTGACAATGTTATATAACGCTATCGTAAATTTTCATGGTACTTGTATTGCTCCTATAAGATGATAACTTAGGCTTAAACGGAAACAAACGAAGATTAACTTAAAGCTACCTATCATGATTTAAATATAGAAATTTCTAATAAAAAAACTATGATAGGTATATTTGTTAAAATTAATGAATTTAAATTTAAAATAATCAAACTAATTTAAAATAATAATTCTAAATTAGATTATTTTTTTTATCAAATTAGAATTATTTTTATTTAGAATCAAATTTTTAAAAATTTGATATTCTCAAAATCTAACAAAATTTGTAATAACAAATTTTTTTATATTGAAGCAACTAATAATATCCTTAAAATCTTAAATACTAATGAATTTCCCCAAAACTTTTGCGATATAGTAATATTGATAAGAAAAAATTTATTAAATTATTAACTGACTTCAGTTTAACTGAATAGATCGCACTTCAATTATTCTTTATAATGACGATGCTTATGACCAAACGTGGAAGGCATATTTAGCTTCAAACGTAGTAAAATTTAATTCAATTTGACGAAGTACACTTGCACTTACAGGTTGTTTTGCTTCACATCGTCCTTTAGAGTTTTTTAATTAGCAAGTTTTCTTCTTTCATATTTTGATTAATTTGTTTTCATGGTCTTGTGTTGTTTTAGTTTTGCTGCGATTTGGCTTGCTTATTGTATTTTGTGATACTAATCTATCTCTAAAAGATAAATTTTCTGGGATTTTTGGGTCACGAGGGGTCAATTTGTTAAACGAAAGTCAGACCCCTTACAGATAAAAAATCCCTGGTTGAATCCCTGACTGAGAGTGACCCTTGAGAAAGTCTTCAGGTCGGATTTATTATATCTTTCTGTTTCGTTCATTAACTTTAATCTTAATGTTTATTTTAATGCAATTATTACGTTATCCAATTCGAATAATATGTTAAACTGAGTGCATTCATGATTTAAAAAAATTAAACGAGCAATTCATATGTAGGGCTGATGAAAAGTATTCATATTAAACAATATGGGATCCGTATTTAGATATTTTCTCTGAAAAAAATATAATTTTAGAAAAAAAATGTCTTTTAAAGTTTTCATTGTCGAGGATATTAAGAATAAGGATATATAGGTTAGATACTTGTACCTCACTCGCAAAACTAGAGTAGAATTTACTATATAAATCTTAATTATCTTTTGCAAATTCGAGAGATACAACATTTGCGAATACAAGGTGGTTGTAATTATTCAACTTTGAAATGGTCATCAAATAAAAACTACTGGATCAAGTATTATCAAACTTGGTAATAGTTTATTATTGCAGAATAAATAATAAAAATAAGTAAAGTAATAAAAAAATGGGAAATAAAAACTGTCGAGCGAAGTTTAATCATTCAGGCACTGATGACTTATACAGCGAAATGAAGAGTTTGCAGATCTGAATGGCATGCATCTTTTGATTCATAAGTTGCATAAGTGTTCATAGGATATATAAGGGAATTATATTTCTCTTTTGTGCATTTATTGCTTTTACCAAACAATTATGAAACATAGAATTATAATTGAAGTGAGCCAAATAACATGTAACTAAATTAATTTTTTCTTCTTCATAAAGTTATTTGCGAAGGCATTTGAATATTTTTTAAAATTTAATTTCTTAGGATTCCTGTTCTTGTTTACTAGAATTCTCAAATTCATTGTATTTATACGCTCTTGATTGCCCCACAATATTTTGATAAATTTAGAACCTATCAATTAATATACTAATTTTGATGAAATTCGATTTCACACAGTTAGCACTATTTGGATTTTAATTTGAGAAATTTTAATTTTTATATTCCACCCTTTTTTATGATCATAAATTTATTAAAAATAATTAAATAAAATGCTTTTAAAAAGTGGGAAGTAAATATATTTACCTAAACTGCAACTAAAAAAAACTGATACTCTGTCCAATAAATTCTAGATATTCATTAAAAGTTTAAATATGCCATAAATACAATTAAGATTTTAGTTGATTTAGGGTACTTTTTTAAAGAAAGTTTAGGGTTTTAATAAATTAATTTTGATATCCATATATTTCAAAAAAATACTTAAATGCAAGAAATTAAAAAGATTTATTAAAAAAATAAGAATTAAAAAATTATTCTTAGAATTAAAAAAAAAATATTAGTATGAGCTAGAATACTTAGTAAAAAATCCAGCTATATATTATGTAAGAATTAAAATAGTTATTCTTTGAATTCAAGAATATTAAATGGTAATTTTTTAAACACAAGATTTAGGGAAATGCTCAGAATATGGATGTAAATTTCACAAATGTCCCAGATTTTGTATAGTAGTTCGCTTAAGTTGAGTCGAGGTGTATAGGCTTGATTCCGGGCTAATGACAACATGCTTATGAGAGCAAATATCCGTCTTCTGCTCCAAGCTTTTGAGATGAAGGCGATTTTATTTTTAATGATTATTTTAGGGAGAATAAATTAAAAGAGTAAAAATTGGTATATATATATATATATATATATATATAATATGTGTGTGTGTGTCAAAATCAAAAACACAAAAAACTTGAAGTGTAAAAAAACAGAAACGGAAAACATGGACACCCATGCTATATATACAAAATACATATCATTAAAAAAGAAAATAATTACACCAGTTGATTTTTAAAAATTGAAGTATGTTTTAAAAATCTTTAGAATATAAGTTCATTTAAAAAGATTTTCTATCAATACAGTCCACTCTTAATAATACTGCTTAACCTCTAGATTCTTGATACAAATTTAAACTTAAAGAATAAGGCATAAGAAGTCATGCAATTTCTTTTTCGATTTAAATGCAAATAGGTTGAATCAAATAATTGAAATTTTAAAATGAAATAATAGCAGCTAATAATAAAGTTGAATGTGAATATTGGTTCCCGGTAGCTCACATCATTTAGTCTAAATATACCAGACCTGACACAAATATATTTTGGAGGTTGACAATATGTACCTCGGAATGAATTTTTGAAATTTTGTTTAAAATATTAAATAATTTAAAATCAAGCAACAGATTTATGAATTTTTTTCGTCGTAACTTCTGAAAATATGATAGCATAAAAAGGGCTTTTATTGTATCTCAAAATTCAAAACTCAAGTTTTCAAATGCCAAATTTTTGGCCGTAGAATTGGTTTCTATTTTTAATTAATTTTAAAAATATTTTTTAAAAATTGACATTTTTATTTAATTTTATCTTTGAAACGAAGTTCATATCGTTTTCAATTGATATTTTACTCTGTATTTTTTATTACTGATACTTAACTCAATTAACACAATTTTGCGCATTTTCAGCCCAATTAGTATTCCTTTGATTTATTGGATTATAATGAAATGAACAAAAATTAAGGGAAATGCAAAGTAAAACGAATATTTTCGACAGACTTCTAAAATCGTGACAACTATATACTTATGAAAATTTTAAAAGCAGCTTTCATTAAAATCTATTTGCTTAAAATATTTAATTGGGATTCTCAACGACTATCTGTCACGTCTGAACTATTGATCACGAAAGACGGCTAATGTTTAATATATTTCACACATGAGATTGGTAATTGTTAAAAGAAGACATAAAGTTGTCTTACCTTGTTCAATTGCTGCAGAAAACACAGAATCAAAACACAAAAGGCTTAAAAAGACGTATTTCGCCAATTTTTGAGAGTTTTGCGAAGGAAACATTTTTCAATCTGGAAAATATCCAAATAACATCTTTTCTGAAATCAAACATAAAAACAAAGAGTTATATTATCTGTGTTATTTTTTCCTTTTTATTGAACACCGATAACACAAACCATTTTATCTTTTCTTTTTCTTTTATCTTTAAATTTATTACATTCGAACTGCGTTGATTCTTGCAGGATGAAGCTAAATGAAAACTTTGACATCGCATTAATTTCTGCCCATTATGTTTTTTATCGATTTTATTGTTTTGTAATTTTTATCACAGATCATCTGCCGTGCAACTACATTTATTCGTGATTTTGAAAAATATTACCGTACATAGTCTCATACTTTCTAAATATTGCTAACAACCTGTAACAGTAAAACGATATCAAAGTATTGCCACATCAAAAAAATATCTTTGTATTAATAACAGATTAGAAGGTGTGTCAGTCTGTATGGCGCGTTGTAGAACAGATTGTTAAAGCTAGTTACCAAATTTGTCAACCCACCCGGGTGTACTTCATAATTGAGGATCATTCGATATTGTGGTTGTTACCACTACCCTCATGCGTACAAAAAATGGTGTAGGTCTGGCTGGAAGTATGTCACGTAGATGGCGAGACCTCTTTAGGAAAGGGTTGTTCCGTGACTAGTGATGACCTTTAGGACTCAAACACTGTTAATTCCAGTGTTACTGCTGAGTAAGTCAGGTCAATCAGATTTCACCGTGGGCCTTCTGGAATGTGTGGGATAGCCAGTTTGTGGTTTAAAATTATAGAATTGATTACGTAATGGCATATTTCAAAGAGGCGGAATGTGCAGTTCAGAGCCATTTATTAAAAAAATTTTACTATCTTAAAATGCAGCGATATTTTGTAGTTTTTTTCTTAATAACTGTCTAAAATATTGCACAAAATTGTTTCTCACATTATTGATATATTTTTATATTTAAAAAAATATAAACATATATTATATAAAAATACATATGTTGCCTATTCTTAGATTAAAAAATAGTCTGTTTTAATTTAATCAATTTGGTTGCCATGGAAAACTTTCCTATATTTAAGTAATTAAAATATCTGCATAATATTAAAACGGACTACATGTATGCTAGGAAACTCAAACCGTTTTCTTCTTCTTGCATCTTCGAATATTTAACGGTATGATTTCTTTTATTGTTAACAGCTACAAAAAAAGGAATTTTGTTTATTATCAGAGCAGATTTTTGTGGTATAAGTTGTAGTTCTCCAAAAGTGAAAGAAATTAGATAATTGGTTATAATTAACATTATGATGTTATGCACCCAATAATTAAAACTGGCGCAATTTATTAAAATTACATAATTATAGATTTTTCAACCATTTAATGTTTAAAATGTATCCCATTCAGAGCATCCAGTCACATATGATATTGTTACGGATTTCCTATACTTCTTACCATCCTAATCCGTCGAGTTCATTTACTTGTATAGTGAGGTGTATGGTGTGAGAGGATGAGCACAACAATGATCAGTCCTTTAGTAGAAGAGACAACACAGGCGACGTTTATTTACAGGACGACGACAGGACAGCACAAAAACGACAAATATATATAGCGCAATAACTATGCATAGAAGACGACTATATACAGCACAACAATTATGTACAGAAGACAACTATATGCAGCACAGCAACTATGTACAGAAGACAACTTTATACACACAACAACTATGTACAGAAAACAACTATATACAGCACATCAATTATGTACAGAAGACAACTATGTACAACCGAGATGAATACACAGGAAAGCACACAGCAGCTACAACAGACAGTAACCCACAACAGCAACAGTTGTCCACAAGCAGAAGTTCAGTAGTGACAACGTTCACAGCATACAAAGCTGCCAGACAAGATTCAGCAGGAGAGGGAATCTTTCGGTGATTCTGTCTACACTAACGCAGGTCTCTCCCGAGCAGGCAGAAACTATTCCTCTATCTCTTCTTGCCTTCTCTGCTGACTTATTACTTCGCACAACGAGACTACTTCTTGGATCCCGACGACGATACAGTGGGCTACAACACAAGACACAACGAAGCCAGAATGCGGCAATTCAGCACTCCGTCAATGCTTCAGTGTTCTCTCAGTGACTTTTCCGCTCAGGATTCCTTTTCAAGACCTCTCAGTTCAAGTCTTCGGGATTCATCAGACTGTTCAAGATCGATGCGCACAACAAGTTTCGACAGAAGACACGACAACGATACACGGCGATTCAGCAGTCCTCCGCTTAGGACTCCTAAGTTCTATACTTCTCAATTAAGGTCTTAACGATTGACCACGCCGCCCTGACTCTCTAGATTGCCGACCTTATATAGCAGTGAGAGGTGGGGCTAAAACCTTCTGGACTAATCAGGATCATTCTGGACATATTTCTGTTGGTAATGGATAAATCGGGAAAATTTTCGATATTTTGGGTAGGTATTATCCATTTTGTCACCAAAGTCACCAAATTCATCGCCAAGTCGCCAAGTTTGTTGCCAACCTTTGGAATCCCTGATGTGACACCTGGGCACCGTTTAATACAGTTGACTATAAATCATACTTCCTTCCGATGACATTATTGAAGCGTGGAAGCAAAATCACAGGTTCGTAACAATATCTTTAATTGAAGATTAGCACAGCCAATATTCTCAGATGCAAAAGATAGTTGCTGAAGATAAATATAAAAAGCTTCAAAACACTTTCGACAGGTTATATCAAAATTGCAAATATTTTGCAATAAAATATTATGAAAGTCCAAAATAAAAAACAAAAATTTTCTACAGCTTACAACAAAGTAGTAAGTATTCTACAATAACATGTAATGAAAACCAAATGCAAATCTAATAGTGTGTGGCGTTGATAAAAATTTTCTAATCCGCATTTTGCTAATGTTTGTAATATTTGTTTAAATATTTTTTAAAAAATTGTAGAATTCTATTTCTTTGCTATGATTTTCATTCTGATTTAATTTTTCTATCATACTTTCAGTGCATTCGAGTGGAAAGGATTTAGGTTTGATTTTTCAATTTTTTTTTCCGTAAAAGATCAGTTGGATTCCTTCGTATATTAAAGGTGTCCTAAAATTAATGCAAAATTTGAATTTGTCACCATTTGTGCAATAAATTATTAGAAACCCTGTAAAAACTCTATTTTACAGCTGATAGTTTAGGGTTGGAAAAAATGCAAAGTTACATGATAAAACATGTTCTATTTGTTGAACAACATATTAAAAACATTGAAAATCTGGTGACAACAGTTCAAAAATTTGAGAATTGTCCCTCTAAATCGTGTGATTTAACATCACGAAATTTCTTTTTATGTGATTATTTGAAATCAAAGATCTATGCCATTAAGTCCATAAGCATGCGTGTAATGAAGGAGGAAATTCACCACTGCATTAACTAAATTCAGTCACATTTATACAATACAGTCAAGGAAAATTTTGACAAAAGAGTGCACATGTGCGAGCAAAGCTGTGGAGGCCATTTGCTCTATGCGTTATTTCATATATAACCCTATCCTGTGTATTTTATACTTGAATTAAAAAAAATTTAAAGAAAAAACTCCGTTTTTTTTAAATTCAAATCTTGTGTTAGCATGTTGTTCCATCGTAAAAGTTTCCGCTCCCTTTTTACAAACCCTAAATTAACAGTGGTCAAATGTTTTTCAAAAGGTTGTTAACATTTTACTGCCCAAATTATAGCAAATTCAAATCTTCAGTTTACTTTAGGACTTCCTTTATGCATTATAAATATGGTAATTATCAAAAGCTTTGAATTCGAAATTTGAAGAATCGCCAAGTTGCAAATTTTCTCGATTGCAAAAAAAAAAATACAATGAGAAATTGGTGCAATCCAAAAAGTACATTATTTGAAATTATTATTTTGTAACAATTCATCTCCTTATGAAAAAAAATGAAAACTCTTTGACCTGGACGGATGAAATTTAGTATGACGTTTTTACTTCAAATGTGTGGATTTTGTAATCAAATTTTGAATGTTATTCATTCACACACACACGGTCTATCTTTCTTCAAGTTAATGCGATAAATGAAAATAAAAAAAATCTCGAGCTTAACATACATTTGAATTATAATTTATAGATTTGCCTCAAATACTCGAACAAATTCATTAATAGATTGATCTTCTGTCTATTTATACATTCACTTACGTGTAAACTCTATCATTAAAAATTGCAATGGTTTAGATAAATGAAATTTGGCATGCCTCCTTGTTATCAAAATTGCAGTTCTGTGTAATTTGAACGACAAAAAAATGCCCAACATTATGCTTTTTGAAAGCTCATTTATTATTTATATATTTATTATTTAATTATATATTTATATATTAAAAATTAGAAGGAAAATCAATGACGCAATGCTTCCAAATCAGCAGTTGGTATTTTTAATATAGAAGTGGTATTATATATACTCTTGGTATTCGACTATAGTTTATATATTTATTTTTTAATTATATATTTATATACAAAAAATTAGAAGGAAAATCGATGTCTCAATGTTCCTATTCGATTGCTGGTATAATTGGTATAGTAGAATACTATTGGTATTTGACTATTGTTTATATATTTATTCTTTGATTATATATTTATCCATTAAAAATTATAAGGAAAGTCAATACTTCAATGATTCCAAATCAATTATTGGTATATTTGGTATAGTAGAATACTATTAGTATTCGACTGTTATTTATAATCTTTAATTAAATATTTATATATTAAAAACTAGAAGGAAAATCAATACCTCAGTGCTTTCAATTCGATCATTGGTTCAATTTCGACACTTCTTTCATATGAAAGAGGATTAAGAGATCTTAATATATCATCAATTTATCCTGTACCCTTCAACACTTTCACACTTTCATTTTTGTGATATATCGTAAAATAATATTAAGACAAAGCTTCCAGCTCCAACAAATGGATTGATTTTGCTGATTTTATTCGCCAATATATTTAAAATAACTAAGGAAAACAAAAAATAAATTTTTCCATCCCAGCCCCTAATACGAGTTTGCCAACTTTCCTTTCAAATCTAGAGATCTTTGAACTCCCCAATAGCCTCCACCTGCCCATCCCTCCCTACACATTCATATCCCCCAGTTTCCAGATATGTCACAAAATAGACAAAAATTATCTAAATGATGTAAAAAAATATATTTTATATTTCTTCAGTCAATTTTAATTTTTACTCAGATAATATGGCCTATAAGTTACAATAAACAATATATTATAAGCAACCAAATCAATATTTTTAAAACAATAATATAACGTAAATCTTTTTGGGATCAGAAACTTTAAAAAGAAAGAAACATTGGGTTTAAAGCTTTCCAGTGATTCTACATTTAAAAACACAAAAGTAATAAAATACAATGTTTACATTTTTGAAAAATGAAATAAAAATGACTTTAGCCTGAAGACTTTATCAAGGGTCGCCTTCATGCAAGGATTCAAGCTAGTTATATTTTTTGTGACAGTTCAAACCAGGGAACGAGTTAAAATTTTCTTTTAAAGAATTTGTTTCTTTGCTTTATATTTGATTTGGTTCACAATTTTGATTTTTTTTTAAATTTATTGCTTGATAATCATTTTTTGTGTTATGATTTGATTTGACTTTGCTGTAGTATTACTTGGTTGGAATTTTGAAATAATTTTGTGTTTAGTGTTGTATATTTGTTTATTATCTAGCTATAATGCATTTGCTTTTAGTGCATTAATTCTTCAAAAAATGAATTGCTTGGAATTTTTGGGTCTCAAGGGATCATTACAATACTTGGGCGAAAGTCAGGTCCCTCACAGAAAAATATTCTTGATTTGGAACCCTGTTTGAAGATGATCCCTGATAGAGTTTTCAGGCTGAATGCATTTGTTCCGTCATTTTTTTTACAGCTCAAAATTTATATTTATTTCTAATTTTGTATGTCTGATAACTGACTGAATTATGAAAATGTGTGTATCACTTTCTTTTTATAAAAACCCGCACCATTATATGTCCTGGGTTCCATTACTAATCCTAAAGTAACTTGTGCATAGATCGGCCTAAATTAAAAGGTGTAATTGTCCTACAATAAGGATATAATTAAGTCAGATGTTGTCTCAGAAAATAAAGTTTTTGATTTAAAAGTTGATGGATTTAGAAACATATTTTACTGAATAACATTCATGAAACAAAAGACTATAAAGTTAAGAAATCTTTTGGAAGCGCATTTATTGACTGATGCAAAATATTATTATTTACATCATTTAAATCTTTTTGAAAGTAAAGCTAAGAATTAAATTTTATGAGGAATCAAAAATTCTCACTGAAAAATCTTTGGTTTGGTCAAACAAAGGACGTATCTTCTTTAAACAGTATTTTCTATCTGTAACCACCACAAATGTCGACTACTAACAAATCCTCCAAATTAACAATCCTTATTATCCGCAATTATTATAGACTCAGTGAATTAAGAGAAATAAAGTCAAAAGAAAAAATAACATCTCATCAATAACTAGAAGATCCTTCATGTGCTTTCCATACTAGTTACCTCTGATGACTAGTTAGTTCGTCGAGAATTCTGGTTATGTCAGTTTCAATTAAATATTTTATATCTAACTTGATGAAACGATTCCTTAAAAAAACAATTTTAAGCATCAGGTTGTGACAAATGTAAATATATTTGTATTTACTCTCGTTATGATGTATGTGAATCTTCTTAATGGAGTCAAAGCCCATGACATCATAATACCCTTAAAATTTTAATGTCTACATAGTACATTTGAAACCGAACCCTGTCGTTTTGGATATTGTAAATTAACAACTTGGTTCTCAGAGGAAAACAGCGACCGAAGATTTTGAAATGTATTTTTGGTAGATGTAAAGGAGCGGATGCTCTGATCCTTCGAAATATATTGCTTTTATTCGCTCCATCCTTAAACATGATGTACAGGTCTATTAGGTTGATTCTTCTAGAAACCTCGATATACTAGAAGGAGAAAAAATAACATAGACTAGATAATAGAAGCTCTCTACTGTCAGTCATTACTTATCTCCGCAATAGTTGCCCCAGGGATATTGTTTTGTATGAAACTGACTTACAACCTCTCAGACTACGTAGAAAATACCTCTTAGAAAATACTCTGCCAAACTAATCTCTTACGATCATCAGCACAGAACGTCTAGCTATGTGAGAAGTTGGTGCAATAATAGCCGTCTGAAGAGTGAAAGTGCGCTTAGCCATGCTGAAGTGAGGGTTGGCTGCATAATGAAGTAGAATACGTCTCGCTAGTTTGTGGTACGGATACTGCTGATTCATTATTTGCTCGGGTCTTTTTCAAGGCCGAATTGAGCTAAAACACTAAAAAGAGCACACATCACCCGAATAATTTTGACAGTTTGCTTTGGGAACTATCGATGAAATCCCTTGTGATGCGTTACAGATCTATACTGACGGCAGCTTGGGTGATCTTTTCAGTAAATGTTTCTAGTTGGTTCTGTTTTGTATCTCTATGCTCGTTGACACGCTATGGACAAACTAGTTGTATAGTTGTATATTTAAATGTATCTATCAAACTTCTGTTCCTGGTTTTTTAAAACTGTGAAATATATTGGAAATATGGAATAAATAAAAAAATTTTTTTAAGGTAATTTATTTTATAAATAAGCTCACAATTAAAATAAATTGAATTATTATAAAAATAAGGATGTTCGCACAGAAGAAGATTAGTGCATGAAACATCAGATTAAAAACATAAAAATGAATGTTTTTCATAACAGTTGAGCATTTCAACAGTGGATTCTCTTTCTATATTTTGAAGGTGGTGTTTTAGTGCATTTCTTGGTAACAGCAAAAGTGGACTTAGCTGATTTAAAATAGTTTAGTATTATTATGGTGGAATAATCTGGTAGTGTCTACAGCAGAACAATTTGAGACTCTTTGCCATGAAGTTGTATCGATACTTTTGATGAAAGAAATGCTTATCTGTACAGTGCTTTCAGACATGAAGATTAAGGTAAAAATACAATGAGAAATATTTTTAAGGTGTTCATTTGAGCAGTGGATTTCATTTGCCATATTCAGGAGGTGGTGTTTCATTGTCTTTCTGGACAACTGGAAATATATTTTCTGTTGGATTTTCCAAATATTTGAGTTTGACTGTGAAATAATCAGGTGATTTATCTGTTGCTACATTTTCAAGATTTCTATTAGGTTGGTGCGTATGAAATGTCAGATTCTTAAGTGATTGTATAAAACTGCATATCTTTCTTCAAAAGCTGTTTATTCAATCAAAGTATGCTCCATTCGCTTCAAAACACTTCTCACAACGAGATTTTAAAGCGTAGATGCCTGTCTTAAAAAAATTTTGGTCTTTAGAATTAATAAACTCTGATATCGAGATAAACTCTGATATAAACTTATTTCGCTCTGTCAGTGCGTGCGGTACCCACTTGTCCATCTTCTTAACCTTGCCAATCTCAGAAAGGTGTCTCAATATCGTTGTATGGTCAACTTTCATCCTGATAGCAAGTTCCCTCGTGGATACGGCTGGATCCACTTCCACTAGAGCCTTCAGGTCATCATTCTTCACAGACGTTTTGGGTCTTCCGCGCGGCTCATTTTGCAGTGAAAAATCGCCAGTCCGAAATTTTTCGAACCAACGCTGCACTTTCCGATCGTTAACCGTATTCTCCCCAAACGCTTGGTTTATGTTGCGTGCAGCTTTTGCAGCACTATTACCAAGTTTGTACTCATATAAGAAAATGACGCGAATGTCGGCAGAATTCATATCGGCAATAAACTCAAAAGAAATAACAAAAGGGAAGACCTTCGAGAAAACCTATTTTGGTGAAATGAGTCTCTGGCAATCGACAATACGACTATGAATGAGGTTATGCCAAAGACAAAAGTATAACGAAAACAGGGAGACAAACGTCCGCATGTAAAGAGAATCCGACATTTCATACGCACCAACCTAATACTATTTGCTTGGTCAAAGATAAGAGGGATGGTTGCCTCGTTTGATCCACGACTGCTGTCTGTTTCACTAACCACATCGATTCTTGCTAGTTCGCCTGACAGTTCTCGTCTCGAATCAGGAAAATGATTTTTTCTGGGCGGTGGCTTATGTACTTCTATTATTCCTGATTGAATGGACTCCTCTGTTGATGGATTTAAATCAGGTTTACCAAAAAAAAAAAAAAAAACATATGCAGAGGAACAAGATTAAAATCACAGCAAATAGAGCTCAAACTATGATTTTAATTTCTGATCTGTTATCGTAGTCTTCTAAGCTATCATCTTCAAGTTTCTGGGCTAAACAAAGAAGGAATTTCTATAAATTTCAATTCTAAAATAATAATAATAAAAAGTAAAATTTAATTTTGAGAGTAAATTGTTTTCTTGAGCTTTCGTTAAATTAACTCAATTCCTGAAATAAGATTTTCGGATTAAAACCAGGGAGGTAATCTCTCTGAAACATTCTCGTATGCTTTGCTTTTAGGTAGAAAGGGTATTTCCCCTTCTACCCACGAATAAAATTTTGTTGACTATGAACATCAGGAGTGCTCAAATGTATAATTTCAAACTCCTAACACGGGCCTTGGACGTCTTTTTTTCGACAGATTGAAATTAAAATTAATGAAATAAATATATATGATGCATTGCCCACATGCTTACGAAAGAACAGACCGAGGCACAACGAATCCTTTAATACATTAGTTCCAATTATGAAACGGATTTACTCACATATTTTAATTGATATCTATAAAAGATATCTTGTATCGGTGCTCTACATAACAAAAGAATCATCTCCATCGAAAGCGACCAAATTTGGTATTGACAAACTTTTGAAATAGAGGTTGTGTGAATAGAAGGAATTATCTTGAAAAATTAATTAATTAGTATACGAAATTTTTGAAAATTTTTCTTCACAATTAATAAAAATACTAGAACTCACGTTTGATTTAGAATGAAAAATTTACAAAATTTTACATAATGCGTAAAATTAAATTTTCCTTTCATTGTTTCTCCAAGGTAGGTAATCCAAGCACAAGCATTACTCTCATTATAATACCATTTGACTGCGCTCATATTCACTATAGGCAGATCAGGTGAGTTTAAGATTAATACATATTATCTTTATGAATGCTTAGACGAGTCGTACATTGAGTCGTGCACAAAATGACTGAAGGGTGAATAGATGGAAGATCAAGCGCTTTGTGGAGCTCAAGCTATTGCTTAATTGAGCCGTGGGCCGAGTTCTGGCGTTTATTGTAGAAACAGCATTGAGTGATGTGAGGAATAGTCAGTCGTGATGTAGTGAGTCGACAGTTGAATACAGCTAAAGCGGGGAGACAGTGGTGAATTGCAGGCGTTTGGACACACCGTAGAGAGTAGCTATGAAGATTCCCAAGTATCGATGCTGAATTCTGTAAGGCCCTTTTTGTGTATTGTGGTTGTTATTACTACCGATTACAACTGGTTTATCTCGCGATTATAGAGGGTTGGCAATCAGTCTATTTTCTATTGCTCCAGCGTTTTTCCCAGCTTAGTGATTTTTTTAAGATGACGGATTTTTTTATTATATGCTATCTGTAACATATACCATCAGTTCAATTTGTTTGAAAAATATTTGAACTTATTTGCAAACCTCGGATCTAAATAGTGATTTTTAAAACATTACGCACCCAGAGAGTTAATTTTAGTAATGATAATGAGTGTTAAAAATGTATTTAATATCGCCACATGGCTTGCGCTTATAAATACAACAATTAAAATGATGAAAAATATTGTTAAGCAATGTACGAAACAAATTTTCTGAACATTAATTGACACTAAGAATTTTTAATGTATAGATGAAAATATTACAATATATTCACAGAAAATCCATCCTGAGGACCAGTAATGGATAAAATAAAAGGCATTTTTTTTTCAATCTTTTAAATAAAGATTGCACAGAAGCAAATGTTTAAACATTCTTCGCTATTTATCGACCTCTTTGAAAAAGATATTAAGAAAAAATATATTATCACTGCATCTTTTCTTCTCCACTCCCCCCCCCCTCCCGCTTCTTTTTATCTAGATTTATTATGTAATGTGAATGTGTTTTTGCCATTCATAGGTTAAAATTTTTACGTCACAATACTTTCTACCAATAATATATCTGAATTTTTTTGTTATTTTTTTCTATTTTTATCTATCGTAAGGTTACTCAAATTTCTATTTTTGAAAAAAATTACCATTTATAGCGATAATTTCGAATATAAGGTGTCCCATGTTTTGTAAACTTTGCCGCTCGATGAGAACATTTGAAATGACATCTACATATTGCAATATCAATATGGATTATGAATGCGTGCGAGTGTTTGACGTTATAAAGGAGTTTCTTGTTTTACTTTGAGCTACTAAATTTAGATTTGATATACTTTAGAAAGTGGAAATGTATAACGTGATGGGATTTTCCAAAATTTCAAATAATTATGAATTACAGATTATGACTTATTCTGCGGTAATTTCTCCAAATAGTTTTTACATTATTTCAAAATTAAGACATTTTTAAAGATATTAATTTATTAATTTAGAAATTAACAGATTTTTTTTCTAAATTTTAAATTTTTTTCACAAATTTACTTGATTTTGAACTGTATACCTGGAGAAGTAGCTGACTACCAAAAGTGATTCATAATTAATAATAGTATTTTTTAAAAGTACTTTTTCAATTGCATAATCAAATTTTTTTTCGGGAATATGATAGTCAAAACCAAATCGTAAATATATGATAGAAATATTCTAGCTAATTTTAGGTTTTGATATAATTCTAATCTTAGGTGTTTTAATTCTTTTGCCTTAATTTCTTTATGAAATGATTTCAATCTCCCTCTTGTTGTACCACCAAACACGCATTTTAAAGATTTTATCCCGATACCGCATTTCTAATTAAAACCCTTTAACTGTTTTGCCCGAGTACTGTACGTGCATCGATTTATCGAATTTTGATCGTTGTAAGCAAAAAATAAACCATTCATAGCAATTATAATTCAATATTAAAATTTCTTCGAATTCATAGATTAGCCAAGTATTCAATGGATTTCCATTCGAATAAAAAAAGGAAAATATTCCCAAAACAGAAGGCGTCATCTTATTAGACGGTAAAGAAAATAAAACAGTTAAAAGGTTAAAAAATTATAATAAATTTTTGGAAATATAATAGAAGAAACCCCCATTGTTATGGGAAATATATTAAATAAAAATATATTGCTTATTCTTACATTAAAAAATAATATGTTTAAATTTAATTCTGTTGCTGCGAAAAACTTTCTTGTATTCAAGCAATTAAAAAATCTATATAATTTTAAAACAGATTTTATGTAGGCTATGAAATTCAAATCGTTTTTAATGCATCTTCGAATATTTAACCACGTAATTTTTTTAATTGTTAACAGTTAAAGAAGAATTGTTTTTGATATCAGAGCAGATTTTTGTTGATTAAGTTGTAGTTCCACAAAAGTGAAAGAAATTGGATAATTGGTTATAATTAAAACTATGATATCATGCGCCTAACAATTAAAACTGGTGCAATTTATTGAAATTACATAATTTGAGATTTTTCCATAATTTGATGTTTAAAAATTATCTCACTCAGATCATACAGTCACATATGAGATCTTTAATTGAAGATTATCATAGCCAATATTCTCGGATGCCAATATAGTTGCTGAAGACAGAGTGTAATAAATCAAAAAAGCTTTAAAACGCTTTCGATCGTGTACATTGTTTGAGTAGTAAATATTTTATAATAAAATATTATGAAAGTCAAAAATTCTAAAATACGCTTTTGATAGTTCACATCAAAATCGTAAATATTTTGCAATAAAATATTCTGGAAGTCAAAAAAAAAATTATCTCAAATAAGCTTGCGATGGCTTACAACAAAGTAGTAAATATTCTACAATAACATTCAATGAAAGTCAAATCCAAATCTAATAATGTGAGGTATTAATGAAAACTTTCTAATTCGTCATTTTGATAATGTTAATAGCATTTGTTTAAATATTTTTTAAAAAAATTGTAGAATCTGTTTCTTTGCTATGATATTCATTCTGATTTAATTTTTCTATCAAACTTTCAGTGCATTCAGGCTGGCAAGATTTAGCTCTGAGTTTTCTTTTCCCCCTCCATAAAATTGAGTTTGACTTCTTCGCATATAAAAGGAGTCCCAAAAGTAATACAAGATTTCAATTTGGCATCATTCGTGCAGTAAAGCATTAGAAACCCTATTAAAACTGCCACTTGGCTGCTGATAGTTTAGGGTTAAAAAAAAGCATGTTATAATATAAAAAACATGTTTTCTTTGTTGAATAATATACCAAAAATAATGAAATTCTGGTGACAACAGCTCAAAAATTTGAGAATTGTCCCTCTAAATCAATGGAATCAGATCCCGTGACATCAAAATTCTATTAAAATTTAAATGTGTGATAATGCATTGGACACTGCCACTTTTGATAATGTAAATTAACTTTCTAATCTGTGGAGATAATTGTTTTGAACACCCTTATTCAGAAATTGATATTGTATATTAACACGGGATTACACTATGTTGATGGAATATACAAATATGTGCTTCAATTTTGTTGTTTGTTATGCAGAAAGACAGCCGAAAGAGTCCAATATCTTTTCAGTAAATACTTCACCCATGATTTATTATAATTGTGAAAGAAATTAGAAATATAGAATAAAAAACTATTTGAAAAATAATTTATTTAATAAATAAACTCACAGTTAAAATAAATAGAATTGTTGATACAATTATAAAAATAATGGCATTTACAAACACAAACATTGCAAAGATTCGTACATGAAACATCAAGTTGAAAATATAATATAAATATTTTTCAAAATAGTTTGTGCATTTAAACAATGGATTCTCTTTCTATATTGTTGAAAGGGCGCTCGTTGCCTTTCTTGGTGAATGGAAAAATGGATCCTGTCGGATTGAAATAATTTGGTTTCCTGTCTTGGTAAATGGAAAAGTGGATCTTGTTGGATTGCGATATTTTGAAGTTTGGGTACCTTTTTTAGTAAATGAAAAGGTGGACCCTGTTGAGTAGTTTCGTGGTATGGTGAAATAATCTAGTAGTTTATATGGTAGAGCTCTCTTTTACTCTTGTAATAATTTGTAAAGAAGCTTTTGATGAAGGAGATGGTTATCTGTAAATAAAGTATGAGAATGACAATATAATACAAATCCAAAATATGTTTTAATCTGTCCATATAAACAGTGGGTTTTATTTGTCATATTTCGGAGGCAGCGTTTCATTGCTTTTCTGGACAACTGAAAATATTGGCTCTGTTTAATTATCCAAATCATTAAGTTTGACTGCGAGATAATCAGGTGATTTATCTGTTGCTGCATTTTCAAGATCTCTAGTACTTGCTTGGATAGAGCTGAACGGGATGGTTACCTGCTCAGAATCCTGATTGCGAGTGAAATAGACACGACTGCTGTCTATTTCACTCAACACATCGATTCTTGCTGGTCCACGAGATAGGTCTCCTCTCGAATCAGGGAACATATTTCTTCTTGCAGGTGGTTTATGTAACTCTATTATTCCAGACTGCCTGAACTCTTCTGTTGATGGTTTCAAATCAGCTTTACCACAAAACATATGCAGAGGAATAAGATTAAAATCACAGCTAATAGAGCTCCAACTACGATTTTAGGCGCTGTATTGTTAGAATAGTCTTCAAATCCATCGTCATCCAGTTTCTGGGCTAAAAAAAGGAAGGAGAGAATTTTCGTACATTTAAATTCTGGAGTCACACGCAAAATAAAAATTAATCATGAAATATCGATAATTTAGCTTATTTACTGATGTAAGTTTTCAGGATAAAAACTGGGAGAAGACTCTCTGAAACATTCTCACAAAATTTTTCCTTTTCCTCTCGCATAAAATTATGGATTTTGGTCATGACAATGAACATTAAGACATGAGTGTTAAGTGTTAAGACATATAATGTTAAACTTCCCCGCTTAAGACTTTCATGCTTTCGAGTATATTAAGGTATGTGGCTACATTCGCGATGAATTTTTCGAAAAATGTTCGAATAAAAATTAGATTTTTGAATTTTTGCATTAAAAAATGTTTATGAAAACAAAATATATCAGTTAAATGACAAACGTTTTTTGAAAATTTGAAAAAAAATGGGATTTGGGTGTAGAGGGGTAAATGAGGTACAAAATGAATACTTTCTAATTTGGAGGTTTTATCTTATCATATGGTTAAAATTTAGTAGATAGCTTAAGAGATATATTATCTAGTTCCTGCATTCTAGTTATTCCATTCCAAATCAACTGCATTTCTATTAATTGTTTAATCAATAAGGTTGACTGATAAGTGACAGGAAATTTTCAACTTTTTTAGCATCGTGAAGCTCTAAAACAACTATAAAATAGTTTTAAATGAATAGAATATTTGTTCTCTAGCCAGGAGCCATAAAACTTATTGTGACATTATTATACCGTATTTGAACACAACATATGAATAATGCTTTAATTTATGATGCTTTTCGAAAGAAAATTCTATCAAAGATTAGAACTTGAGAAAATTGCATTCAAAAATATATAATAGCATTAAAACGTATAAAAAGGCAAACAAAAGAATCAATGTAACTCCCCCTATCCTCCACAAAAAATTAGTCTTGAGAATGGAATTCTAACCTTTTTATTAAAAAATTCTGTTCAACATTTAAAAATATTAAATAAGGAAATTTCGACCTGTCGCTAAAAAAATAAGCCTTAAAAAAAGTTGAATATGCACGTTGCCCTAAATATGCACTTGTAAAGACAGTAACTTAAATGACGCTCAGAAATGTATTTAGAGATGTTTCTGGAAAGTTACTAAAGTTAGGAAATGTTTTATTGGTATGATTGTAATTATAATAATAATTATATGCATATATTTACAAAAAATATGTGCGGCAAAGGGCAATGGATAACTGCTCTTTAGTGCTCACGAAGAACAAAAAGCATTCAAAGCGTTCATAAAGCAACATTTGCAGAAAAGAGCAACAGACACTCAAGAGATAGTTAATAAACAATCGCAGTAGCATAATGCTCGCAAGTGATCAATATTCCAATAACAGAATTCCTTCTATCACTCTTTCTATCATCTTGACACATCTGATGTTACAACTAATGTTATAGGGTATCGGAAGTTCTAATCCTAAATGGGCTATCGATAAGATTCTGGAATACTTTTGGTTTTTCATTTTTGTGGCCAAATAGACCAAAAACCCTGCTAATAATTATTTGCTTCCAATTCTGAGGGTCATTGACTCGGAAACAATTCTTTCTAGGCCGGGATAACCAGGTTGGTAGGGCGTTGGATTCACATCCTTTGGGTTTTGAGTTAGAACCGCCAGCCGTGTGTCCTGGTGGCTGGCGCTCGCATAAATCTGTCGGGGTTCGCAAAGTCCTCCATGTCGAGAATGATGCCACTGGGGTACTAGATTAGAGGTGATCGTTCTCCCGTTCAGGTCTAAATTACGATCTGTGGATGAAGGAATGAGACGCATGAGTGAAGGCAACCCCGTAAAAAGAGTTGTGACGCGTATGTGGCTAAGTTGCACGTTTGGCAATGGATGACGCAACTGAAAAATCAAGGGAAAGTAAAAATTTAGGTTTAAATTCGCTGACTCATTAATCAGTGGGCTTGACAATGACAAGTGCCATTAGAAACAACAGCGACAAAAATTTATCCTCCTTTAGAGTGATCTATAAAACTATCTTCCTTACCAGAAAAAGAAGTGCACAAGAAAGCAAACTATAATTCTGTAATATTTTGTATGAATAGTACTCTAAATATATTCGAGTATCATGATCTTAATTTACTAAAGAAAAAATTAAATATTTTAATTAAAAAATTCAATGAAAATTTTGAAAAAATATTCTTTCGCAAGCATTAAATACACAAATATGGCACCTTCGGGTTTAAAGGACATGCCGCCATGTAAAACTTTTTAATTCATTTTTTCATCACGCAGATTCTATTTACAAAACATATTTTAATTATATAAATTTAAGAATTAAATTATTAGAATTATTATAAGACGAAAAATTCTATATTTGATCCATATGAATAAGAATAAGAAAGTTTTATCTTTCTGAAAGATGCTGGATTATATGAATAATTTTTTTAACTTTTCATTTTTTAAGCCCTTTTCTCTTTTTTATTTTGTAGTCGGCTTTCACTGTATATTTTTTGAATTATCTGTCGTCTGCTGTTATAATTTTTCCCTTTGAAATCACAGTGCTACTATCTAACTCGCGTAACATTTTTAAAAAATAAACCAAACAAGTTAAAACATTGTTTGTTTAATCTTTAAAGATTGTTGGTTCAGGGATAATTTCAACTAATTAAAATCGGGTTATTAGAGAATAATGCAGAAGGTTGTAACATTTGGAATCAAGTTAAACTTGATTTCCAAATTATACATTCTCTGAATTCTTATGTGCTGTCTCAATTAATTTAAGGCATTAACCAGTTTAAATCGATTTGAAACAATCACATGACTATCAGATAACGCATGCATCGATATTTAGAAAAACTATGTTTTTCTTCCCACATCTGAAAATCGGTTGAACTCCAAAACTTTGTTTGCCTGCTAGAAAAATTGAAAATGAAAGTTTAAAAAAATTATCATTTTATATACAGAGAGGGGGGGGGAAGATACCTATAGAGAAGTCTTGTGATTGTTACAACCGGTTTAAACTGGTTAATGGCTTAATTAATGAAGACAAACTCTAACTTAAAAACAATAATGCTCTCGCATGATAATTTGAAATTTTCGATAGCAGATATTTTTAAATTTTATTTTAAGCTGGTAGTAGCTGGAATACAGGCTATGTCTGCTTCCATTTTTATCTCTTATGCATATCTTAATATTCATAATCCAACCAAGAAAAAAAAAGGAAATAAGCTGTGGCAGATGTTATTAAAATAATAGTTTTTTAAACCGTTTGGCTGTTAATTTATTTTATTCATCATATATTGATAATACTAACGGAATCGAAACATCATCGAGATATCATAAGTATAACTCTCCTATTTACCTATCAACTAACTTCTCGTCTATATGAATTCCTTTTATGATTTTTTCATGTAAATAAACGGGTAATAAACGCAATTCTTTTGCTTTAGCTTTCAATAAAAGAAGAAAATCATACGAATAAATATTTGTTAATATTCGTTTTATACTATTAATTATATTAATATTATAATAAATTGAATATTATTAATATAAAGTTAGAATTATTAATAATACAAAGTTAAAGTTTGAATTCAAGAATAAAATTCTATTGCTAAATATCATTCGAAAACTATTTAAAAAAAAAACTACCAAAATTCAGGAAAATTTTGCACAAATCCTGGTGGTAATTAAGTCTGCCTAATATGCCATCATTGAAAAGAAAGGTATATATATATATATATATATAAAATACAAATTTTTAATAATATAAAAGTCATTTTTGTACAGTAATATTTTCAGAAGTCATCGCAATTACTAAAATTCAGCTAAATTTTTATCTTCCTTTAATATCAAAAAAAGCATTTGTTGGAAAAAATTTATTTGAAGAATTAAAGAAATTAACTTGAATCTCATGACAATGACAAAAACATTATAACAATTTGCGTATCAAACTGGATCTAAATGATTTGTTAAAATCAGTTAGTACAGAATAATTGTACAGAAAGGAAATATTTATAATTTAAATGGCGATTCTAGTTTTACGACAGTGTAAAAATCATTTTTTTTTTTTTTGAGGTAATAATTGAGGAAGTCTTAGTTTCAAAACAAAATGTTGTTCAACTTTTCTTTCACTTATACTTAATTAAACATTTGGAAATTAACTGTAATCTTCCTTTTGCATTGAAAAGCAATTATTCCAAATTTCATCAAAGGTAACTAATTGTATTCGCAATCGTGACAATATAAAATAAGAATAATTATTATAATATCATATGAAATAACGTTTAGTTATAAAATAATTTTACAGCTCAAAGGGCTTTCAGATTGGAAAACTTGACAACCAATAAATATTTAAAAACGTTAATAAAATACATTTGTGTTCAAATTACAAAATAGAAGTATTTGGTACATAAAACAAGACAAAAAATATTCTACCTGTTATCCTTGTTATTGAAAACATAGGATCAAAATATAATAAACATGCAAGGACGAACTTGAACATTCTTTGAGAATCTTTAGCACAAGACATTTTTCTTTCAATCTTGAAAACAAACGAATGCACTGAAATAAATACTTAATTTTTTTTCCCTCTTTTTATCGATCTTGTTAACAAAGAGATGATGAAAAAAACCTTATCACACCTTCTCCCTTTTCCCCAACTCCTCCCACTTATCTAAGTTTATTATTTAAATTGAATGTGTTCTTGCCTTTCATAGGTTTATATTCTTACATCACAATAATTTCTACCAATTATGTTTCTGCATTTATTTTTTTTTTTGAAATTTTATCTAATTTCCATCTCCGCGAGACTATTCAAGTGGCTATTTATGATATGTATTGCCATTAATAACGATAATTACGAATGTGAGATGTCCCACGTTTTGTAAACTTTGCTACTTGATGAGGACATTTTAAATGATATCTATATATTGCAATATCTATGTGGATTATGAATGCGGAAGTGTGTTTGACGCTTTAAAGGAATTTCTCTTTTCCTTTTGAGCTACTAAATTTAGAGTAGATATACTTTAGTCAATGGAAATGCATATTTTGGTGGGGTTTTCTTAAATTTCATATAATTAAGAAATACAGACTGGGCCTAGTTCTGTGATAATTTATCTAAATAGTTTTACATTATTTCGAAATTAAATCATTATTTTTAAAGATATTAATTTAGATAGTGTGCAATTTTTAAAAAATAATTTTTAATAATTTTCGAAAAATTTTCAACAGAATTCCAGATGAATTAACTGACCACGAAAGATGATTTATTATAAATAATAAGGTTTTTTAAAAGTATCTTCTTAATAGTATTACCAAAAGATCCTTTTTTTGGTCTAAAATATGATGGTCAAAATCAAATCGTAAATATACGATAGAAATATTCTAATTTCCAATTTGTAACGTCTGATTAAGCGATTTCTTTCCTGTGGGCTAGTTTCCTTATTATAATTTTTACAAACCCCCTCCTTCTGCTCCACCATATACATGCTATATGGGACTTGTTTTGACACACATTTCTCCTAAAAAAAGTTACCATTTAATTTCCAATCAACTAATAAAATCGCCTTCGTAAAAACATTTTATTTTTCCTCTTTGCTCTAACCCCTGGGAAGGCACCTCGTAATTGAGGATGAGTTGCTTCCGGCATGGTGGCATCTTGCCAACCTGGTGGAAGGAGATTTTCCTGGTAGGAGATCTGAATCCTCTCATCGACGACGAGACGTACATTCTTTGGGGAGGATTGTACCGTGGCCAGTGATGGCCCCTAGGACTCAACCTCAGTTTCTTCCAGTGTTGCTGTAGTGGCGATCATTCAGTATTTATTTCTGAGTGCCCTCGGTTGGGACGGAGAGTCAGTAATATAGCTTTCCCCTTTGCTCTGCAATGTATCTCAGTATTATAAATTTACGGAATTTCCAATAATTATTTTACCACTTAATCAATATATTTCAATGTTATAAATTTACGGAATCTCTAATTATTATTTTCTCAATTAATCAATTCTCTACCAAATGGTGTCAGTAACATGGAATCAAAATTTGCGTTATTTCATTTCTTGAAAACTAAGTTTTGAAATTATTAAAATTGTATTGGAGAGATATTTAAATTAAATGCTTCAAATCTGAACATAATATGAAGTATTGTTTTAAAGAAAAAAATTATTTTGGATTTTGGATATTACTTTGTGTCATTAAGGTCAATGTCAATCGAATATGTTTTCAGGATTTTAAATGTGAATCAATGAAGAAATAAGAATGTGATATGTGAGCCAAAACTGATGGGAAATTTGTGTTAGAAATATTATGGAATTTTTCTATCCCGCATTAAATTTACTGACAGTTCTACTGATATCGAATCGAAAGTTCATTATATTTATCGACAAATGCAAAATTATTAAAAAAATATTAAAAACATGTCAGTGAATAATTTATATCCTTTCATACTTCATGTATAGAACTGAAATACTTATGAATAGAAACTTTTAACATAAAGTCAGTGTGAGCTAAATATAAAGACAGAAATGCATTTATAAAAAATCTAGATTACTTTTCTCAAATTTCTTAAAGGAAGACAGAACTAATATGGTAAAAAATTTTATTATCCTTAAAATTAAGGTATAAAATTATAATTTTATATTAGACAGGTTTAAAATAAAGATTTCATATTTCGTGTACAAGTTAAAAGTGCTTAGGATAAAAAATAATAATTGCCCTGAAGTTTGTTTATTAAGTCAATGGGAATTTAATATGATGATAAAATCACCGAGAATATTGTTTTGGTGTAGAATAGTTATGAAACACGAATCTTTGACCTTAATCTAGCATTTTCACAGAATCTATCGTGCGATCCTTGGTGTTTAACCTCAGACGAAAAAGTAATAGCCAGCGAAAATCGAATTTTTGCTTTAGATAAGTTTTTCTCAACTGGTTGAAACAAAAGTTTGACGCAAAACTGCATTTATATTGAAAAAGGTGCCTCCAAATGTGAGATTTCTTCTGGAAGTGTAGAACAACAGAAGGTCCCCACCCATCCTCCAAGTCAGATTTGGTTCTAAATTTGATACATATATATGCTACCAGGTTTCAGTCTGTGTTCCGAATTATATTTATTTAGTTTTCTCTGTTTTGTAGTTATGGAGTTAACTTAGATTACACTGAAGTGACAAAAGTCATGGGATGACTGTTAATATCGTGTCGATCCTCCTTTTGCCCGGCGAAGGGCAACAACTTGACGTGTCATGGAGTCCACAAGTAGCTGGAAGTCCTCTGCAGGAATATTGAGCCATGCTGTCTGTATAGACGTCCATAATTGTGAAAGTGTGGATGGTGCAGGAGTTTGGGCACGAACGGACCTTTCGATGATGCCCCATAAATGCTCGATGGGATTCATATCGGGCGATCTAGGTGGCCAGATCATGCGCTGGAATTGTCCGGAATGTTCTTCAAACCAATCGCGAACAGTTCTGGCCCGGTGACATAGCGCATTGTCATCCATAAAACTCCCATCGTTGTGTGGGTACGTGAAGTCCATGAATGGCTGCAAGTGATCTACAAGCAGCTGAACATAACCATTTCCAATCAATGATCGGTTAAGTAACACCAGAGGACCGAGTCCACGCCATGTAAAAACAGGCCACACCATTATGCAGCCACCACCAGCTTGAACAGTGCCTTGCTGACAGTTTGGGTCCATGGCTTCGTGGGGTCTGCGCCACACTCGAACTCTACCATCAGCTCGTAACAACTGAAATCGTGACTCATCTGACCCCGTCACGGTTTTCCACTGGTCTAGGGACCAGTCGATATGCTCACGAGCCCAGGAGAGTCGCTGCAGGCGATGTCGTGCTGTCAGTAAAGGCACTCGAGTCGGTCTTCTGCTGTCATAGCCCAAGGAAGACAAATTTCGCCGCACAGTCCTATCGGACACGTCCCTTGTACGTCCCACTTTGATTCCTGCAGTTATTTGACGAAGTGTTGCGTGTCTATCAACATTGCCCATTCTACACAGACGTCGGCGGTCTCGGTCGTTAAGTGCAGGTGGTCGCCCACTGCGCTGTCCATGATGGGATGTGATGCCAGAAATTTCATACTCTCGGCACACTCTTGATACTGTGGATCTCGGAATGTTGAATTCACTAACGATATCTGTAATGGAATGACCCATGCGTCTAGCTCCAACTAACATTCCACGTTCAAAGTCTGTTAATTCTGGTCGTGCCGCCATAAATCACGAAAAACCTGTTCACATGAATAACTTGAACACAAATGAAAGCTCTGGAAAACGAACTGCGCATTTATACTTTTTCGCTGCGATACTACTGCCATCTGTATATTTGCATATTGCTATCCCATGACTTTTGTTACTTCAGTGTAGAAGAGCAGGGCACAGAGAAAACCTATAGATGGATTTTTCACACATTTTGATTGAAATATATATATTCAGAGTAAAAACCATAAATCAAATTTCATCAGTTCTCAAAGCGTTTTTGAGTTTTCTTTGTCACAGATAGACAGACATTTTCCTCAGAAAGGTCTGAAACGTGGAGATTCGTCGGACTTTTTGGCGATTATTATATTTTCTGTATACTACGTACACGGTGAAATAAAAAAAAAGAAGACAGACAGAAAGGCGGAAACTGTTTGAATTTTAAAGCAACAATGAAATATTTTGTTGAAAAAATAATGCAGAAATATTTTTTTAAATATAAAAAGATTTGAAATTATTGCATGGCAATTAAATTAGCACGATTAAAAAGTCTTTTTTTAAATTTTATGATGGTGTATAAATAATTTTTACTCCTATACGATTTTCTGAAATTGTCGTGGTAAAACACTTAACCTCTGGTTTCATTTTTAATTAATTAAAATTAAAAACAAAATTGTTTTGTAACAAAAATTCCCATCCTCCAAAATATATTTGTACCAAAATTTGTCTCTCGAATACTCAAGTAGTATGGCCTACACAGTGCCATCACGTCCAGAGACAGATACGCATGCTCTTTTATAATTAACGAATTCCCTTAGGCAGTTACATGTTTCTCTAAGATCAATAGGTGATGAAATTTTAAATTAAATTTTTAAAGTAGCGTGCTTTTATAGCTTCTTTGGTAAACTATTTAAACATTTTTAAGGCAATTAGAGCATAGCATTTTGCTATTATGTAGACTGCTATGCGTCTACCTAACATTCACTCAGCTCACTAACAAATTTGATCTTTTGTTTGTAATGTAAAGTGAATAAAGTTCAACCAATAGAAAAATATCTTCTAGTTGATAATAATTGAAAAACCAGAGGGAATACTCTCCCGAAAACTTTCTCGAATACTTCCTAATAAACTTGTAAAGCAAAAGCACGCTTTACATGGCATTTGACATATAAAAGTTGCGAAATATTAAATTTTAGCACGAATTTAGCATTTTTATTGGATCTATCGTGTCGTCCTTGGCTATTTATATGGTGATTAATTCCTATCAAACGTTAATAGTATCCAAAAATTGAATTTGTGTTTTAGACGCGTTTTTCTTAAGGGGTTGAAACCAAAATTTGACACAAAAATGCAGTTATAGCCACAAAATGTCAAACAAATTTTATTAAATTCTAGCTTTTTCATGTTTTTGAAAGTACATACCAGCAGACAATCAATCCGTAGATTGATTTTACTCAAAATTTCACAGATGTCTACACTATAGATGTTAAATCTGAGAACCAAATTTTATCTACCTAGATTTCTTCACTTTATGATTATCGCGTTAACTTATATTTGAACAAACCAACAGCCAGACTTCCTCTCAAGTTTTCAAACTAGGTATAAATGTCAAATTCCAAATTTCAACTCGTTTTTTGAGTTATATTTGCCTTTTCCAGACAGACGGATATTTTCCAAAAATGCAACTTTTCAATGTGTTGAAGTCTGAAACATGGAAATTCGTCAAAGTCTGAGTTCGAATTTTTTGATGATTTCTATACTTTATCTATATTGCATATGCGATAAAGTAAAAATAACACCTCTTAACATTTTTTTGCTACTGCTTACTTTCAAAGTTAAAATTTTACTGAAAGTACAAAAGAGCTCCAAAAACTTTATTTAAGCATGCTGTAATGTCTTGAGAAGGAAAAAAGCAGATTAAAAAATACACAAGACATTTATTCACAAACATAGATAAAAACATCAAACATAAATTAGAAAAAAAATTAATTATTAAAATTCCTCCAAGGTTTTTAAAATCAAACTATTTAAAAATTGCTGAAATTAATGAGTTCAAGACCCGGCCACAACGGAAAATCTCTCTCTAGCTTTACTCGCTTCCTCTACCCTTTTTATACTTTCACGACTTTTATCTCACTTCAGTTCAATTTCGAATAATGTTGAAAAGGCTCAACCAATTTCTGCTCTAGAGCGACATCTTTTAGATGAGCAGCAGGACGGTACAATGCATATATAAGTATGCTAAATATAAATTACCTATCATGGAAAAAAATACTATATCTTTATAACCTGCACCATCAAAAATGGAAGGAAAAAACAGTAATGTTCTCAAAATTGAAAACTATTTCATCTCTTTACAATAATGAAACATTTTGAGATACAATAAACTATACTTAAAAATTAATTACAAATACACAAAAAACTTAGAGCAATTAAGTTGTTAAAAGTTGGAAAAAGATTTTTTAAAATTTTATGGCATGATATTTGGAACGGTTATAGGATTAAAAACAACACCACTAAATTTTTAATTAATTAAATATCTACACTCCATACTAGAATTATTTCAAATTTTGCTGCTTTAAATCATATGTTCTGGCCTGAATATCACCAATACATACCTGATTTTTACTTTATTATTAATAGAAGTGTATTGCCTTTCTTATTTTTAGCAACAAAATGATCTTAATATTTTAAAGATTCCGTAGTCTACCCTTCAAATTAGAGTTGCGTCAAAATTAGTTGTACTAGATCAAACGGTCTAGGGTGTATATCATCAAAATATGTATAATTATTGTTTTATTATTTGTAGAGATTTATTTTGCTTCTCATTTTCCACCGATCTTAAAATTTTAAATATATTGAAAAAAAAGTCAAATTTATAGTTCAAGTACTGAAAAAAAAAAGAATGAAAAAATTAAATTTATAATTTAAATAAAGTGCTACACAAATATGCATTTAAATAAAGTACTTATTTAAAGACAGTTCAACAATACAACTCAAATCAATGTTGCTCATTTGCGTTTTTCTAGAAAAAGTGTCAATGAAATCAATGTTGCTTTAGTTCACTTCATTTGATAACAGTTAACAAATACAATTCAAGTCAATGTTGCACACCTGTTGCACAACTATTACAGCATTGATTTCAAGTCAATGCTGCAGCACTCAGGAGATTTATTTGAAAGTCAAATTGCTTTCGTCATACTGCGGTGGTGGAGATTCGAGAGTCTTCCTTGCTACCGAAGGAAAAGGCGAGTGCTGATTTGTAAGAACGCTCAAAGCAACAACATCATAATCGGGCGGATTCTCGGCGGCTGAACTATCCCGTTCCGTTTGCCAGTTTTGATTCACACCTTCATACCCATCATTAACAAAAACGGCAAGCGACTCTATATTACCAGATGTTCCACTTCTTTGTAGATTGCTGTTCAGACCTCTGAGATGGAGCCTGAGCGATGTCCTTGCCGATGAAAAAGATATCACTCCTGGAAATGCATCTAAAGTCAGTTTGAAGATCCAGAATAGGAGACACAGGAATATAAGTGAGAGAATGGGGACGATGATGTACCAGATATTTCTCATGAAGTTGTCGCCGGTGACGTATGTGGAAGGATCTGTGGTAGTAAAGTGTAAGAAGTCGTCGTCATCGTTTTTCCCTCGTTGAACTGAAATGAAAAGAAAGAGTAATAGATTCAAACCTCGTTTCTCTCTCTCTATCTCTAACGAACTCTTCTCATAACGCGAAGGAATAAAATGTAAATGTTTTGCGTAATGAATGGCTAGGAGACATCACAAAATGTGTCAAAATTATATCAGTCTTTGTTGAAAGCTTGTTTGAAGAAAATCCTTATATCAACGAGGAGGAATTTTGGCCAAATACCGTTGTCGAATGCTACTACGAAGGTCTTTCAAATCCTGTGGAATCCGCATCAAGGAGAATTTGTCTGGAGAAGATTTTGTGACTAGAGGGTGACAGAAATGATATCGATGAGCTAATGGAAGAGCTAGAAGGAGATCTGGTCAAAATAGAAGAGATAATAATCTCAGCAACAAGTAGTCTCTCAATAAGTAGCAACCTTCTAGTGAATAACGGAAGATTTTGAAACCACTGAAATTTATTGTATTTTGTGTCGAGAAGCATCGCACTTTTATGCAGTAATTATACACACTACAAATCAGTTTACGATAATACTGCTCCACATTTTCAAAGTTTAAATAGACAAACACAAATGTTTTTAAGCAATTTTCTTGCAAACAAGTAGAAGTTGCCCCCCTAAAAATTTCTCGCATACCCTCTAATAAGTATAAATATACCAGACTATGCCTTTTATACCACTGACATACACGTCACAAAATATTAAACTTAGGCGTAAATTCAACATTTTTACTAAAAATCTAGTATGACTATTGGCGAGTGTTTCGGTGATTAATCTCTGGCATGCAGTTAAAAGTACCAGAAAATAAATTATGATTATTAGATACCCTTTTTTGAACTGATTCCGTCAAATATTTGACACAAAACTTCAATTATGATCGCATATTACAAGCCAAATAGGAAATATTTAAATAACTGCTTAATATTTAAATATCGCGCTTAAATAACGCGCTACACTATAAATGTCAAATCTGTATATTCAATTTTCATTAGATCTCTTCATTTCTTATTTATCGTGTTAATGCATATGCAGACAGCCGCGCAGATAGACTGCCTTTCAACGGATAATTCTCAGAATTTTCTATTAATCTAAAAAGTTAATTAAAAGACTATCGACCAAATTTCATCCACATACTTCAATATGTTTTTGAGTTAACTCTGTCACAAAAGGGGAGACATTTTTTTAAAATGTAATTCTCGAACTCTAGGCTGTTTAAAAATTTGAAATCCATCAAAATCTCGAATTCCTATTTTTTGTCAATTTAAATACACTTATACTTAGCTCAGTATAATGAAATAAACAAAATATCAAAAATAATTTCCTAATTCAGAAAACGAATTTTTGAAAACAGACTTTTATTGGTGAATGATTAAGAATATAAACATCTAGACAGTCACAGACGCATGAGCCATTAATATCTCTATTCTGGCTAAACTGTAGTCTTAGAACATTTATGGAAGAGAATATTAGTATTATATATTTTTTTAATTTCAAGAATTTTTTATGAATTAACAATATTCATTGAAATTTGATTTCTGTATAGCATTTAAGAAAAGTGTTAAAACTGTATTATTTAAAGAAAATGGAAAGCTTTGTTATCCAAATTATTTTCTATTTTTAGTTTCAAATATATTTTATAACATTATTATGAAAAGTAGGGAATTTTACAATCCAATTTCATTACTTCGCCACCAAATGGTGTTAATTTGAAAATATTGAAAAAACTGAATTGCTATGAAAAACATGAAACTTTAAAAAATGTCATAGCTCTAGAACTTTAGGAAGAGCAACAAAAAAATCGATAGGAAATTCCATCTTCACAAATGAGAAGCATGTCAAATAAGAATATGCACTTTCAAGCACCATCATGGTAACAATTATTGGCAGTTTTTAAACTTTAAACTAAGTGATGCATCAACATTGCTTCGAAAAATATCTGAAATCGATCTATGCATGCGCCGTTGTACTTAGAATTATCGCATATGACACGAGGTTAATCTTTGAATTAACGTGATGCTGTGATCATTACTCTCATCCAGAAAAAGTTTTCAAAAATTTGAATTGCATTTTATGGATAAAAATTTATCTAAACATAACATTTTTATCCTAACAACTGCGACACATATTATGTAAAATGCTTTTAAATATATTTAATATATGATTTCAATATATAATAAAAATATATAAATTTCCTTTATAATGATACCAATTTTATTCAGATATTATCATTCTTCTTACATTTTGCATTCTTTTAGCATAATGATTTTCATAGGTTGGAATAGTGTCTGTAAATGTGCTTCATTTGGCAGGTCGTATAAATTTTTTTTCAAAATTTGTGTAATATGACGTTCGTATAGAGTTTCAAAATTTAGTTTATGATCACTTCTTAAGTAATATATGCACTAAAGAGGGTTTTACAGAGGCTAAGATAAAAACATTTTCAACACACTTCCTCCAGTTTTCCTCCATAATATTGAAGTGTTTTACCATAATCAAATCATTTTACCGGCACTATAATATTCAAAACAAGTTTTCAGCTATGACATTTAAGTTTTTTTTTTATCTAAATTTATGACATATTAGAAATGTAATTTTTACATTTTTAAAAAAAATTATACTTTTTTTGTTTTAAATGCTGGATTCAAGCTCATGCTTGTATCCAATACAATACAATTTTTGTATACACGTTCTGATTATGATATAGTTAAAAGTACATATATCATTCTACTTTATCACATCATATCATTTTCAAGTTCGAATATCCATTATTTTCATAATGATAATTACTGAACACAATTTTAAGACATTTAAAATATTTGTTTCTTTTGTATACTGAAAAAAATATAATTTATACAGAGGGCATTTTACCTGTTTGCGCAACTATGAAACTCTGAGTGAACCTAATAAATATTTCGAAAGATATATACTTTGAAACCCAACGAATATTTTTAGACCTCATTTTCTATTCGCCAAATTCATTAAGACTCACTTACTCCTAACTCGCAACAAGAAATGTATGAGTGTCGCTTTATTTTTTTTCCCATCACCGATAACACAATCAAGTTATCACCTTTTTTCTGATTAACATTTCCTCTTTTTTTGACAACTTGTTTGAACTGAGTGGGTTAATATTGCACTCGGGAACGTAAATCTTCCTCAAGATTCTAACACTTTAAATCGATACCATTGCTGGCAAAAATGATTGGTTTTGAAATATTATCTGCCGTAACTTGCTATTTTTATCAGACATCTTTTTTTAACTTTAATTTACACTTTTCATATGCAATAAAACGACTTCTGTAAATGTAATTCGTTGATGATTTCTATAGCTTAAAGGTGTGGCATTTCATAAATAATAAAAACAATAAATTGTCTGCTGAAAGTTACTCGATGCATGTTTATGATTAGGTAAGGGAATTATAGGGATATTTTAAATGAATGTGCTTAGCTGGACAATTTTTTATCCCTTGACTCGTAGCATGTGAATTACTGATTTAAGTATTTTTGTAGAGCTTCCGTTGTATTGATTACATAAATAAAAAAAGCTAGAATTGCATCAGGAAATAAGAGAACATTTTAGAATGAAAATATAGGCAAAATTAATCTTTAAAAATTAGAAATGTAGGTATATTTTTGAATGTAAAGCATATTTTTGAAGCAATTTCGAGGCCGAAGAGAGAAGAAATTTTGAAATTTTATAACCACCAGTTTATTCTATCTCTGGAAGCATAATGTAAGTACAAACAAGAAGCGACAAGATACGTCAATATACAGCACGACACAAGAGTAAAAGAGAAAAGAGATCTAACTATTCTTCCGGAGTGATTCTTTTACACAAGGCAATTTAGATATGGGAGTCCTTTTAAAAAATTTATTTAGAATGACAGATTTTTATCCCTTTATTAGGAGCGTGTAAAAATGCTGATTAAAGCAGTTTTATAGAGCTGGTGTAGCATTAATTAAATTGAAAAAAAGATGGAATAGATCATGAAATAAGAGAGTATTTTAGAATGAGATTAATAGGGGCCAAATATACAT
>JAPMOQ010036552.1:363255-396489 GCA_026543055.1 Argiope trifasciata | reverse complement strand
TAAAAGCAACAAATAGTTTTATGAAAAATTTAAACAATAATGATTTTACCAAAAACTACTGCAATATCCATATTTTAATTTTTAAAAAAATGATGAAATATTAGTAAAATAGATAACGCTCAGAAACTACATTTATCTTTTTTTCTCGGCATTATAATTGGAATGGCAGTTGGGGTGATATTTCTTCTCCTGTTGCTGGTATGTTCCTTCCCCTTTTGTTTTCTTAATCACTTTTGTGATTCGTTGTAATTTTTGGTTGAATATTCTTATGTAGTTTTATTTTATATATTTTTGTTTGGTGATGTTTTTAATGTTGCTTTGTTTTTGTGTTTTTTGCTGTTAAAATTGGTATGTCTCTTTTGCATGAATTTTTGGGTCACTAAGGGTCAATACTTTTGGACATTGTCCAATGCCTCACAGAAAAAATCTTTTATTTTGAATCTCTGCCTGAGGGTGACCCTTGAGAAAGTCTGCAGGCCGGATTATTTTTCTATTGGTTGTAATTTTGATTCGGTTGTGTTCCTTTTGGCTTGGCTTATTTTGTTAATTAATATATACACCGAAGAGCCATTACATTATGACCACCCTCCATCTATGAGAACGGGCTCGCCCAGGAGTAGAACCACTGCGCGTGCGTGGTTGATATTGGAGTATATAAAACGGGTATGCAGTGTCTTTCTAAACATAGTGCTATTAGCGACATAATGGGAAAAGCAGCGGATTTATCAGACTTTGATAAAGGTCAAATCGTTATGGCTCGGCGACTTGGAACATCAATATCAGAAATGGCACGTGTAGTGGGCTGTTCACGTGCAATTGTTGTGAGCACATATCAAAGGTAGTGCAGGGATGGTGAAACGGCAAGTCACCGGCCAAAAGTGTGTCGTCCACGGCGTATTGATTCCAGAGGAGAAGGAAATTGCTACGCATTGTTCGCCGTGACCGAAGGGCTACAACAGCCGAAATCACCACTAGCTACAACAGTGGTGACCCAGGCAGTGTTTCTCAACACACTGTGCAGCGTACATTGCTGCGTATGGGCCAAAGCTACCGGAGGCCGAAGCATGTCCCTGCACTAACGGAACGTCATCGCCAGATGCGTCTGCTATGGGTCAAGAAACATCGGAATTGGACACCAGAGGAATGGAAGAAGGTTGCATGGTCCAATGAATCACGTTTTCTGGTCCATTACCTCGACGGGCCTGTGAGAATACGCCGATTTCCAAATGAATCCCTTGCTCCCGGATGCACAGTTGGACGGAGACAAGCCGTTGGTGGGGGTATTATGGTGTGGGCAATGTTTTCATGGAGCACATTAGGACCCATAATCCCCAAAGAACAATTCTTGACTTCCGGAAGGTACGTGAACATGGTTGCAGACCATTCATGTCAACAGTGTTTCCTGCGGGGGATGGCGTGTACCAACAGGATAATGCACCTTGTCATAAGAGTCAAAGGGTCATGGATTGGTTCGAGGAGCATTCCAGTGACTTTCAAGTCATGTCTTGGCCCCCAAACTCACCTGACATTAATCCAATAGAGAATTTGTGGTCCTACTGGGAAAATCAAATTCGTGCTGCCACGCTACCCCCTCGCAATGTGAGGGAATTGTAGAACCAGTTGGTGAGCGCTTGGTACCAGATACCTCAGACTACCTATCAGCTCTTTGTGGATTCAATGCCACGGCGGGTGCGAGCAGTTTTGAGGGCTAAAGGTGGTCTTACAAGTTATTAGCAGGGTGGTCATAATGTAATGGCTCTTCGGTGTATATGTATGTATATATTCACATTAACGAGCTTTTTGATTTTGAAGTTCGCTTTATTCCATCTCCCGAAAAAGGCAGGAGTATTTACAAGTAGAAGCGAAGTCAAAAGACAGAAATTAATTTTCCCTCGTGTTATATAACATATTTTGTGGGGGGAAATATTTTTATGGTGTCAATATATTATTAAGATTCTCATAGGGATTTCTGAGCATGTGACATTCAAAGTAGGGGAAACACAGGGATCTTTTTATAAAATTATTTACTTAGGTCAGCAATCTCTTTCACCGTGGGATTCACTGACTAGACCTTTTTATAAGGCATTTCTTGAATTAATTAAGTAGATAACGGGGAATCGGAGTAGGAAATAAGAGAATATATTAGAATGACTTTCATATGTATCAAAATTAAGATGAAACTATAGAAATTAATTTAGATTTAAATTAAATGTTAAAATATCATCACACACACCACACATACACATTACACACACACACACACCATACATACACATTACACATTACACACACACACCATACATACACATTACACATTACACACACACACCACACATACACATTACACACACACACCACACATACACATTACACACACACACACACACACACACACACACACATTTGATTTGGATTTGGATGGACTTTTCGATTGAGCTCAGCTAATTGAAAAGTAAAGGGTGTCCTAAAATTAGCACAAGATTTGAATTCGCCGCCATTCGTGTAGTAAAGTGTTTGCATCTATTTCACAGCTATAGTTTAGGTTTAGTAAAAATGGAGTGTTACTGGATAGAACAACTTGTTTTTATTGTTGAACAATATATCAAAAATAATGATAGTTCTTGGGCTACAGTTCAAACATTAGGGAATTGGCTCACTAGATTGTGTGATTCAACACAGTCGAATTTCTTTTTGTGGGGTAATTCGAAGACAAAGGTTTATGCCAAGTCCACAAGCAAGCGTGCATACAAGGAAGAAATTCAAAGCTTCATCAACGAAATTCAATCACATTTATACAAAATGGTTTAGGAAAATTTTGAGAAGTGTGCGCACATTTCAGCACCGCCATGCAAGCTAGTTGCTTTATGTATCTTTGCATTACTAACTCTATCTCGTGTACTTTTTTATTCAATAAAAGTATAGCAATTTAAAGAAAAGAAACTTTGTTTTTTTTTAATTTAATCCAAATTACTCTATCTTATAATGATCCATTTTTTTTTATTAATCTATCAAAATAAACAGTCAAATAGTTTTTCAATATATTTGCTGACACTTTACTGCAAGAATGGTGGTAAATTGAAATCGTATTAATTTTGAGATACCCTTTATCTTTTCAAACCTGCAGTGAAATTCAAAGGATTAAAGTTATCTTTGATTGGTGGATGTGAAATATACAAAAATCGTGTAATGACACTCGTAGATTCGAGTTAAACAAAAAACAAAAAAACAAAAACAAATAAAGAGCGTGGTATTAACCAAACTTTGTCGCATAGTAAAATCCTTCTTAATTGATGACTACTTTAGACTACTAATAAGACTACCTTCTTTAAGAAAATGGTCTCCATCTGTGAAGTCAGTTCTTTTTAAGCCGAAAAATAAAAAGAAAGGATAGTCTTTCATGGATTTGACAGTTTGCAATATAATTAATTTGAAAATGATTATAAAGAAATTTATTTTCAACACAAAATGAAAAAAGAAAAAATGTAAAATGTTTTACAAATAGAAATGATTTTTTTCTAATTATACAATACTTAAACACAGACATTAATATCGTTTGTGTTGTGATTTATAGCTCTAAACTGAACTTGAGAGAGAACTTCAGTTAAATTATCTTTCCATACAGAAAAACATTAAGATTTCATCCATTACTTCTGCCTGGATTTGAAATCCTGGATCTGTAGTAGCTGGTATTCAGTTTAAAATTTATTTTATCACTTGGATGGTTAAGAACTGATACTAAAACTAAATAATTTTGAAGACAGAATCAGTTGCTGACAAAGTTTATGTCTAAATCTTGAAATTTCGATTGTAAATAGTTGGTATTAATAAAACTTATTTGCAGTTAGAGGATAAATAGTACAAGTAATTAGTTTTGAGAAGAGAATCAGTTTCATACAAAAATTCTTTCTGGATTTGAAGTAATCGACTTTACTAGCTGGTATCCATTTTAACACTTTCTACGCTACCAACGAGATATCTCGTCTTTCAGATACTCCAATTGCAGATTTATATGGACTGAAATTTGTCTCTTATGCCAATTTAGATTGGTTGAGCTTTCTAATGCATATCTAAAGAAAATACATATACTAATACATAAGAAAATACATATACCAATTCATAATACTAATATATATCTGAAGAAAAGCTAATACATTAAATAGAGAAAAAACAGCAGTGTTTTCCTCAAATCGACCTTTACTTTTTTTCATTTATTTTTTTGCCCACTGAAACTTGTAATTGTAAGTATTTGAAAGACGAGATGTCTAATCAGTAGTCCTGAAAGTGTTTAAGCCATTTTTTGACAGATAGATGGTTGCAAACAGTAGTTAATATAAGAAGATGATTTTGAAGAGTTGGCAGTATTGTTTATAACTGATGCTAATGGAACAATATGATTTAGACTAATAAATGAGATATTGTTTCTCAGATGAAGAAACAAAGAATAAAGTCGTACTGTGGTACAAAAATATTCTACTGAATATTGGAGATAGTGTTTTCATTATTTAAAAAAACGGCTTCATTCTCTTTCTTTTAAACTGAGAAAAAACAGCAATGTCTTTCTCAGATCAGCTATGATTCTATGAAATAAGGAGATGGTTTATTTCTTGGATGCTTTTATTTCTTAAAAAAATCGAAGTTATAACTGAAAGAGCTTTTTACTTTTAAATGAAAAGTCATTCTTTCTTAAGATTGCTTGCTAATATTGGTATTATGAAAAAGGATATAATTTAGCATTTTCAGATGTTTCCGAATTGTACTTGACTCGAATGTTTCCAAATTGTAACTGATTAATCAGCATGACTTCTTGTCTTTGAAGATCTTTTCAAATTCAAGCCAAAAGAATAATTAAATAAACCCCTAAATTAATAGTTATTGTTTCTTGGGACCCTTTGCTATTAATGGTGTTGTTGAAAGAGGTTGTAGTATTAGCATCTTCGCCTTTTTTAAAGAATTGTTTTCCATTTTATTACTTATTAATTGATCAACCTTCTTGATCTTTCAAAACTGAAACTAATTTGCTACTTCTGAATTAACAAAAATTGCTTCTTGAGAGCATTTGCCGTTAACAGTAACGATGAATGAAACTGTACCTTCAACTGTTTTCGAATTGTTTTCCATGTTCTCGCTTATTGCTGTATCAACCCCACTTTCTTTATTAGTAGATGATTCGAAACTGTAACTAAAAGAAGAATCTTCTGAGTTCGCAATCATTTTTTCTTGGGAGTAGTTTTCAATATCGATGTTACTGAAATAATTTGTTATTTCTATATCATCAGCTGTTTTAAAATTTCTTACCAGATTATTTCTTGCTATTTAATTAACCTCGTTTTCCTTCGAGGTTGATCCTTTGAACTTTTGATTAAAATTAGAATTTGTTACTTCTGAATTATCAGATTTTGTTTCTTGAGTGGTTTTGCCTTTAATGGTATTTCCAAAAGATGTTGTAGTTTCAATATCCTCTGACGTTTTTGGTTTACTTTCAATGTCACTTGCTGCAAGTGTCTGATGCGATTGAAGACAGACAAAACAGGATACAGTAGAAATCCTTTTTGAAACTATGTAATATAAGAAAGCCAAAAAGCGAAGAACTAAAAAAAGTGGTATGATAAACAAAAGAAACCAAATATTGAATATATATTTATCCTGTGCATTTTCGAAAAATGAAATTTCAACAGTTGGTGTCTCATAATCTGAAGATTCAAAAGTAGAGGCAGTAAAGTTTTCAAACATATTGGTCAGATATTCAGTGAAGTTGTAATCTTCATCAGCGAAAACTGTAATAATTTGAGCTATAAGAAAAGAAAACACAATTACATTCTTGTTAATCTAAACTTTTAAATATATTTTTATTTTTTTATGTTTAATCGTAATTTTTACATCTATACTTATAATAAAGCTCAATGTGTGTGTGTGTGTGTGTGTGTGTGTGTGTGTGTTGGCGCTCTACAGACCAGACAGTTGGACCTACAGCTACCAAATTTGGTACATGTATACCTTGGAGGTCGGGAATGTGCACCTCGGAGCCGTTTTTCGAATTTTTAATTAGAATTTGAATTAATTAAAATTTAAGCGAAATTTCAGTGATTTTCCGCTATAACTTCCGAAAATATTATCGCACAAACATGATTTTTACATCAATTTAAAGATTAAAAAATTAGCTTTCTAATGGTATCAGTGTTTTAATGTATAACTCAAGATTCTATTTTTAACGAATTTTTACAGAAATATTTTAACCATGTTTTACAACAATATATTTCGGAGAAAACAATAAAATTTAATCTGCACGAGCACGTCAAGGGGGAAAAATTAGGTTTTATCAGCGTGTTGCCATCCTATTGACGGAAGTTCAAACTAAAAAAAAACTATCATTGCAAATTAAATCTAAAGAAATGCAACTTTTAGCACGTGACTGGATAAAATAAGAGAAATATAATATGTCAGCATTTCCCAACCTTTTTTTTGGCCAAGGCACACTTGTCGCGGGGAAAAAAATTACGAGGCACACCACCATTAGAAAATGTTAAAAAATTAACTCTGTGCCTATATTGACTATAATAAAGTAATTCTCTTGAATAGGTATCAAATAAGCACAAAGAAAGTATTTTATAATTACTTTATTATGAAATATTAAGTAAACAGAATAGTGAAAAATTATAAAATACTTTCAGTGCGAAGCCTGGGCCTGTTTGACTGAACACAAAGCTGATATTCTGGCTGGAATCGAAGAAAGACACACACGTAGCTCTTCGTCAACAGTTCTCAGTCTCTTTCTGTATTTGGTTTTCATAGCAATCATGCTTGAAAAGCTAATCTCACACAGATATGTAGTGGAAAAAGGGAGCAATGTCAAAATAGCTTTGTTTGCCAGAAGGGGGAACTCCTTGGCAGTATCCAACCAAAAACTGTCCAAAGTTAGATCAGCAAATCTTAGCTTGCAACCACGATTTTGTCTCAGTTCAATTAGTTCCTCCTGCTCCTGTAAAGTCCTTTCCTTTCCAACAACTGATGCTGAGCTATAAGTGTCCCTAACCCAGTCAAGGCATTCAAATAAAATGACAACTTCTCCTCAAGAGTTTTTAAATGCTTAGTTATTATCTCACAAAGTGCAGCAGTGTGAACACCTTGCCATTGCATGGTGAGTGTGAACATTTCAAGATTGCCACTTTCCACGTGTTGATGCCAGAGTTGCACCTTTGAACGGAATCCATTTATTTTATCTGTACTTGTAAGCAGGTTTTCATTTCGGCCTTGCATTCGGGTGTTCAATTCATTCAGATGATGAAATATATCTGCCAGGTATACCAGCCTTGCACACCACTCATCACTAGCAAGCTGCTTTGCGTAATCTGACCCCTCATTTGTCAACAGCACTTTAAGTTCCTCCCGCAGCTCATACACACGAACCAAGACCTTGCCACGCGACAACCACCGGACCTCCGTATGAAACAGCAAGGTTTTATGCTTTGCTCCCATCTCCTCACACAAAGCTGCAAATATGCGACTTTTCATGGGTCGTGACTTTACAATGTTTACCATGCGCACAACATCATCCAACACATGAACTAAGGCTGATGGTAAAATCTTGGCTACGAGGGCCTCGCGGTGTAAAAAACAATGCGTAATAATCACATCTGGATTTCTTTCCTTCACTCTGCTTACAAAGCCTTTGGTGCGCCCGACCATGGCAGCAGCTCCATCGGTGCAGACACTTGTGCAGTTTTCCCACTTAAGTCCTCCTTGTTCAAGGTATTCTGATGTGACCCAAAAAATTTCTTCTCCTGTTGTTTTTTCTGGCAATATCTTGCAAAAAAAGAAGTTTTCTCTAATTGCATCACCATCAACAAAACGCACATTAGCTAAGAGTTGAGCATGTCCACTGATATCAGTAGACTCGTCAAGTTGCAATGCAAATTTCTCACTGATACGGATCTTTTCCAAAACCACACTTTCGATGTCTGCAGACATGTCATTAACAAGTCTGGAAATTGTGTTGTTTGAGAGAGGGACTTTGAATATTTCCTTTGCTGCTTCAGGTCCGAGCATCTCCTATACAATAGCTTTGCAGGCAGGAAGTATTAATGTCTCTGCCCCAGTGTGCGACTTTTTTGTCTTGGCTATAAGTTCAGCAACTTGATAGCTAGCTTTAAGAGCTCTTTCATTTACCTTTGTTGTTTTTCTCATAAAAGTTGCCTGTTTCTCCATGTTGTCACGCAGGCGAACAAAATAGTCCACATTCTTGTTTTAAAGCAAAGGGTGTTTCTTTTGGAGATGGCGTTTAAGTTTGCTTGGGACCATAGCATTGTTAACTAGCCTTTCACCACACACCACGCATAGTGGAGTTGGTTTGTGTTCATCTCCAGTGAAAGTAAATCCAACTGAAATATAGCTTTCGCTATATTGCTTTGCGCCAGAGAATTTAGCCATCTTTGCTTTCTTTTGACCCCCACTCATACTCGGGCTCTCATCTGGCTCCAGATTTTGTTCAGAGTCCAGTTCTTTCCTTTTCAAAAACTTGTCCATCACTGCAGTATCAGTGTCTCTCTCCTCACAGCAGCCGTTGTCTCTCTGACACTGTGTGAGGCGTCTGCCTGCGTCTCATGGGGGCGGGGACACGGCGGACACTTGTCAAGATTGGCAGGGGGAGGAGTTATAGCACTGCACAGCGTCGTGACCACCTATGACACCGGCGGGGGGAGGGGGGAGTGACGGGAGGAGTTATAGCGGGCGAACAGCACCGTGACACCCAGACCCGGCGGCACACCACGGTGCTTCAGACGGCACACTGGTGTGCCGCGGAACAGCGGTTGGGAACCGCTGTAATATGTGACATTTTTTTAAAATAAATAATGAACGAGCAAAGGGAAGAAATAGCTTTTATTAGCTCTGTTGAAATCATACTGACAGAAGTTCAAATTAAAAAATAAATTAACTATGACTGCAAATTTAATCGAAAAAAAAAGTAACATTCACCACGTGATTGGATGAAATTAAATAAATATTAAATGTTATGTTTTCTAAAAAAGAAATACAAGACAAAGGTTTCTATGATCGTTTGCAACATCTATGTCATTAATTTAGTAAATCAGTGTTACGTGACTTTCGAAGTTTAAGTATATCTGGCAGAGAAATTATAAAGAGAGCAAGGTACATAAGTATTTAATTGAAAATTTTAGACCCCATTACTCTTGGCGAATCAGCTGGTCGCCAAAGGCGTCTAGTTTTAAATAAGAAAGAGATTAATTTCAAATCAAACAAAAAATATCTATAATTTGGATTGCAGGATATAAAATCCATCGATCTAAAACTCGTCTATGTCGTATTTCCGATTTTGTAGAATTTTGGTTTAATATTCTTTAATTTATAAGGATTCAAAAGATAAATTTTAATTTTGAATAATTAGTCTAAATTTTAAAAGCTTAGTTAACTGTTTCAGATAGAAAGATGTGCCATGCCTCTCCAGATCCTTTGTTACAAAATCATCAAAGATATGCCACACACACGTTTAGCTGGCATTTGCCAGAAAAGTCAGGAGGATGTTCGCAACACGTCGATTGAAATTGCTTTCCGAAACACAGTTTACATAAAAACAGCCTTAAGTAAAAAATTAATTCATTTAAAATTTTTAGAATTTTAATTATTTTTATAAAGTTTCGAATGTTATGCGTGGACTCATTACCCATTGGGTTATTTTGGTTTCTAGCTTCATCTTTGATTTTCTTGCCGCAAGTGGTTCTATGCAGTTTTGTTAGAATATGATTCCATACTGTGACAATGTTATAACTATCTATTTTAAGCGTGAATTGTGGACAGATGACGGAGAAGACATAGTTGAGCTTTCAACAATCTTTTTAAGCTTTCGCATCTTATCAGCGGGAGGATATTTGGAACCGATAGATTTAATGTCCTCGTCGGAAAAAGATTTCAAACCTGGAATTTGAACCCCAGATATAATTGCAAAGCTATATCTCGACCTTCACGACTTTCATGCAATCGTTGAAGACGCAGAAAATCAAAATATCTTGCAATCCAATTAATAGTCACCAAAAGTTAAATTAGTGCTTACCAAGAATTCATTTTTTGCAGATTATAAAATTTCAGAAATATCTCTCTACACTGCATTTGCATAAATATTTATAAAAATTTGGCGATATGTGTATACTAATTTCTGAGACCATTTTTTCTTTTAACATAATTTGTATTCAGAGGTGTTATAAAAAGTCTATAGAGAATGTTCCAAAAGCCCTAACGAAATGTGATTCCAGCTTTCATCTAATATCACTGATGCTTTCCTTGAAAATTCTCTGAAATAACAAGGGGAGTAGCAAGTTCCAAAATTTTCCTTTATACTCTAATGAACGTCATGCCAGAGAAAGCCTTGCATGGCACTAGCATACAATTGTTGCGGAATATAATCTTTTGGCTTGAATTTATGATTTTTACTAAACCTATGATGCCATCATTGACGAGTAATTTTGGCAATAAATCTCCAGTATGCATTATTAGAACCCAAAAATCAAATTTGTGATTTAGACATGTTTATCGAAACAAAAAGCTTGCACAAAACTGTACTTGTAGTCAGAAAATGCCATATCAAATTCGTCCCCAAATAGCCCTCGTGTTGCTTTAAACGGGACGTTAATATAACTAAACTAAGCCATATCAAATTTGAAATATTTAAATCACGGCTATTTCTAATTCTCGTATTTAGATGCTTCGGAAAGTATAGACAATCAGACCATTATTGGATTTGGTACAAAATTTGTTAAGTGTCTGCAATATAGATATTAAATATTTATACCAAATTTTATCTATCTAACTCATTCCGTTTTGTAATGATCAAAATAATTATATTCGAACAGCTTTTCAGATGGATTTCTTTTCAATAGAATTTGCACAAAATTTGATAAAAATCTTCCCATTTGTTTTGAAGATTGCATGTCGAATTTTAATCTTCTAGCTGAAAGCGTTTTTGAGTTATTTTTATCAAAGATAAATAGACGTACATTTCCTTAAAATGTTTGTCTCGAAATCTGGGTGGTCTAAAATATGGTGACTAGTTAAAATCTCGACTTCAAATTATTTTACTAATACTATACTTTCTCTATATTGCGTATACGACAAAATAAAAATTAGTTACAATTTTTTTTGAACAGGTTATCAATATTTTAAGCGAGGACTGTGTTATCCTGGTGTTTAGAGCGTCAGTCTCGTAATCGAAAGGTCGCGGGTTCTGTCCTCGTTTCAGAAAAAGACCGCCTTATTGGCTAATGGCAGTTGGGGCACGTTAAATAGGTCGTGCCTGCAAAGTCCTCCAAGTTCCCTTAACAAAACGATACCTCTGTTGGTACTGAATCAGGGATGAGTCGGTCTCTGATTTGGATCTAAATTCTGACTTGCGGATGGATGAATGAGTGTATGAATGAGTTCGACCGCCCCCTAAAAAGGGTTGTGTCGTGTATGTTCGAGCAAAGTCGTACTTTCACCTTAACGGCTCTTGTTAATAACGAAAGGCGCACGCCTCTGCCTTAATTCGAAAGAGCTCCGCTCATTGGGCTTTGGTATGACCAAGTGGCATTAGAACCACCACCACCACCATATTTTAAGCTATTTTCTAGGTTTGTTGTTAAACAGATCAATTAGCGTATTCTTCATTGAAGTTAAAATTAAAATCTCCTAGTTTAAGTTCTAGAAGGGGATCTATGAATCCGAACAATGCAACAAATAAGAAGATATTGTCTTGTAATGCAATCTCAATCAAAAAAATAAATAAATAAGAACATGTCATGGGCAAATAAAAAAACTATGCATATGTTCAATGAGCCCTCTATTATTTTCCAATTGACATTCCATTCAGAGAACTGTCATTTCTACATCACAGAGTAAAACTGAGCAAACGTGATGAAAAGTATCTTTCAAATCGAAGAAATCTATCTGCGTGAAACAGTATCTTTCAAAGCTCCTCATTATCGAAAAATTCATGGCGCGATAAAGGGCTAATCACACGGTGAAATATCATCCACATTTTTCGTCAGCTACTACAACGAAAGTGACGTCACTTCAAAGTTTCCCATGATTGGTTGAATTTCGTTTGTAGACAATATTTCCGTCACTATCGTCAGCATTTTCAAACTGGTTAAAAAAAGTTGTCGGTGAGGAAACATTTGATTGACCGGTTCTTGAGGGTAGAAACGGAAAACTGCTGAAAATATTTCGTCGTGTGATAAGGCCTTAAGATTTCGTCGGTGATCTTTTCAGAAAACTGCAACAAGATCTCTGTCAAATTTTATTTCAGTGGAGGAGGAAAAAGTACGGCTAAAATTTTCCGAGATTTCGAAAAATTACTATACTTTTTATCGTAAGAAGAAAATAAAAATAAAAAATTCTCCAAAAAATAAGAGATTAGATTGAGAAATTTTCTCGAAATAGATTTCAAAATTTGGCGAAAATCTACAAATTTAAAATGCAGCCAATATGCATATTAAATTTTGTCCTTTTAGCAGGAAGCATTTTTAAGTTATTGTCGTAACCAGACATAATCCTACAATGTTTTTAAAATTTCGAGTTCAAGATTTTGGACAATAATCATACTTTTTTTTCTGAAGAAGAAAGTTTTAAAAAATCGCCAAAGGAGGCTTTTTTGTAACTGTTCATCAATGACATGCGATTAATACAAAAGACTGGTTTCCTTCACTAATCTTCGAAGCAAATAATTCTCCTGTGGGAGACTCATGACCTTTATACCCTTGTCGAAGTTCCACAAACTTATGGAAGGGAGAGGGGATAGTATTTTAATTAGTGAGCATGTGATAAGGTTTAGAGGATATCACTCCCATTAGTTTCATTAATGAAATTTTATCGATTTAATCCTTGTTACAAAAATTATACTGAAACCTTGCTGTTACTTTAGAAAATTTGAATAAAATTTATAGAATTTATAAAATAACTAAATTTATCAAACGTCAAATTAGATATTAAAAGCTAAAATGATGTATGTATGAGTTGCAAAAAAATCGAAATATATATGTTTCTTTTTTCTATAAAATATTATATTATATAAATTTTTAATACTGTTTAGAACTTTATAGAGAAAAAATCAATTTCTTCGAGTTCAATATTTTCTTTATAAATTACTAATTGTTTTTTTAAAAAAACAGAAATTTAATCAAGCATTTTGAGTGCAGCTTAATTATGTATTTATTAATTAGAAAAAGAAGGCGTCGATTTTCTAAAGCAAATTTCTATACTCACTTAATTTTAAATAATTTTTTTTCAGTAATAGGAGATTCCAAAATACGTTTCAAATTTTAAAAAAACTATCTATTAATATTAATATGGTAAAATGACTTTTATTGAAAAATCAGTCTTTCCCATGCTTAATTAGTTTGAAGTCAGTTAACAGCACGAATTGTAAGAACCAGTATTTGTTTCAAGTTTGAGTTTTTATTCAACAAAATTTATCTGTTGTAACTGCACTATATCTTCTGAATGAATATCGCTTTACTTTCTTAAGCGCCTTTCTAATTTTTCATACAATTTATGAACAAAATTTATTTTATAGCTTGAATTTCTATAGATAGAAAGAAGGGAAAAGCAATTCAGCTTTGTTTACAAGGTTTTTGCAGTTAAAATTCAACGTTTCATAAAGCTTTAGAACCGATTCTGTAGATCTCAAAGGAGCATAATTTCACCAGCATACTTATGAGATACTCTCCTTGAAAATTGAAAATAAATACTTTAGTAAATGGTGTTGGATATCTAAGAATATATATGCATATCTAATAATATCTATACATCGAATTTTCCAGATAGCTTTTAACAAATTCCTTAAATAGGATCGATCACAAAATATTGCCACGTTTTTTTTCTTCCAGAATTTTATCAGCTGGACCTATTTAAAAAAACTCCTATTTATGAAAAATGGCAGACAACCTCTCGTTATTCAGTTCAAACATATCTAGAACGCCATTTCATACATGCTCATATAATGAATTTTTATTTTTTTCTCAAATTTTGGTCACAACAGCCGTCTGTGGAGTTTTTTTAATTATCACATACAAAAGAAAAGACCTACAGGCGGTTGAAATATTGGATTCAAAATTTAATACGTTTTAGAGACTAAAATTTTGCATCAAATTTTATATATCTAGATCTTTACATTTTGTTGTTACCGTGTTCACTTTCAGGTAGACTTTCTGAGAATGGATTTTGTTGGAAATGTGACAGAAATTTACAAATTTGCTTTAAAGATCACATACTAAGTTTCATCTATTTAGCTGAAAGATTTTTTGTGTCATATTTATAGGCATAAAAACATAATTCTAAAAATGCATTTTTAGGCCTCAGACGTGATCTGAAATACAAAAACTCAATAATTTAAATTCGATTTTTTTAATACTACAATATCTTAATCTTAGAAAAACTAAAAATGTATTTTTGATTATAGCAACTATAATATATATTCACATTCTTTAAATATATATTAAATATCTCAACTCGCTTGCTTGAAAAATATTTTTACAAAATATTCTTTCACATTTCAAATATTTATTAAAATTGGAAAATAATTGTATTGAAAATAAAACGAATATCCCTGAAGCTCTAAATATTTAAATTTTTATATTTGTACAGAGCCAATGGTTGTGGTCTTCCAAAAACTTTCCTGCACATTCTCTAATAAAAGTTTTACTCCAGAGAACACCTTTCATAGCATTTGTGTGCAACATTTATAAACTTTGAGCCGTATGTAAGAATTCAGCATTTTTACTGAATTTCATTTTGGTGTATTTTTTAATTCAAAGATGATTAAAATTATTAATTTATTAAATCATATTCTAAAAATGGCATTTTACAAAAACGGTGTTCCATTCCCTTATATAATGCCTTAAGAAACGATAGAAACACCAATGACAAAATTCCATCGCTACAGACATGAAACGAATTAAATACAGGATTGAAAAATACAAATCAAACACTAAGATGTCTACACATGTCATGACTGTATTTTTACATTTAAAATTTAAAACTGTTCAGAAACAGTAAGTAAGCAAGGTAAATTTTTAATGAATAAAGATTATTGTTTATCAGTTAAGAATTTTTAAAAATTTAAACTTCAATCACTTACGAAAAGGGGCCATTGATTTCACTGCCGGAATCTTATAAATTCTGTAAATTATCCAAAACTTGCAAGAATTATTTTATTTTTTTTCAAATATTTCTATTTTGGTGAAGAAAATACGTTCTACCTTCTAATGCGACACTATTTGTCTAATATATTTGATAAGGGGTCATCGTTCCTTTATCGAGGAACTGTGGCACACCCCAATATGATTCATTTATTACTTACGTCTTGAAAATGTAATCTCCCGATAAGTCAATGTAAATAACAACAGCCTATCGTGCAGAATCTTTGGCAAATTATTATTATCTGCATTCAACATAAATTAAACTTCTTAGAAAAATTCTATTTGTAAATTTCTTAAATTATTCTATCGATAAATTCCTCAACTTTAACTTGATAAACTTCTATAAAGCTCTATATCTTTTCTTGTAGTTTAATGTTATACTAGTCATCTTTAGCGACCAGCTAGTTCGCTGAAAGTATTGAATTTGATAAAGAATCAAGTCATATTAGAAACTAGGTACATTGTTTTTAAATCGTTCAGTATAACTTCATGTTCATGTTTCCATGAAAATGTCAGACATCGAAACCATTTTTTTTCATTGCCTTAAATATTACCTGTTCATTGTGTACAAGAACCTTTCTAATGGAGAACATTTTCGTGACATCATAAAGCTTTTAAAAACACAAATCTGCGGTTCGTTTACTTCCCGAGTTTTATGGCGTAGTTTTATACATTATTAATTTTGACTTCACTTTTTTATACATCTTAAAACAATTATTTAACAAATGTAATACAAATTTATTAAACAGCTTCACCTTTTTTTTCTTTTAGCAAAGGAAGAAAAGGTGATTAAATATTTGTTGAAACATTGAAAATGACTTGAGTTGGAGGGCAATAATATAATTTTTTGTTAGAAATTAGGTAAAAAATGTGTTTAAAAATTTACCAAAATGTGTTAAAAATTTTCAAGATTATAAAATTGGCATAATAAAAAATAAGTTTTATAAATATATATTTTCATATGATGTAAAATTAATTTTTCTGAAAAAATGTCAATAAATAAACAAAATAAAAATGTTAAAGGAAAAAATATAAACAGTAACTTTTATACATAAAAAAAATACTGAAATAAAAATCTATACAACAAAATTCAATTCAAAGACAAAATACTGCAAAGTCATAATAACAACAGATAAGTTGATAATAAGGTCTGGAATAACCATTAATATCTTTTTCTTCTAACATAATATGGAGTAAAGTTCTACTAAGAAAAAAATATATAACAAAAACATATTATTTAAGAATATAACTGAAACTAAATAATGATAAAAGTGCAACAGTAAATGTAATAAAAATTTATAAACAAAAACTAGATAAAATATACATAATAAGGGATTTGTTTTAACATAGGTACTCGACTGGATTTTGATTCTAAATGTTCGCCATACATACCATTATAGTCAATGGAATTCAATAAATATTTCTCAATTAAAATTATTGTAATTCCAATAAACGGTTTTTATTTGGATTTGGTGTACTTTTATTCTTTTAAAACTCATTTATATTCTGGAAGAATTATGCGGAGGGCGTCTGAAAACGTTTCATTTAGTGATTTATATGGTAACTTACAAAAACAAATGAGAAAATTCTGATAATAGACCTATGCAGATTTGGCGTCTTGGTGTTCTTGGTGACGTGCAGGGGTACATGAAAGTACATTTCTATCGTAAAATGGTCTCATATATTCTAACTATCTAAATTTGCTCCAAAATAGAGTCAGTTTTATATTAGAATCCCTTATACATCTTCCAGGATGAAAAAAAAATTATCACAGAACAAAATAAATACGCAATACAAATTTGATAACAAGCGCAATTCGATAACGTCATGTAAAAGGACTACATTCAAGAAATAATATTGAAATAGTTTGGTAGAATGTAGAAATATCGTAATCTCATACACCTTTCACAAAAACATGTAATTCAATATCACAAAAATCCGCATTGTTCATGTACTAAACCAGAACGTTATCACCCCAAACTGTGCCACTTTATATTCAACGATCGATGAGGGCTTTTTTATTGTTATTGGTACATATTGAGTTGCTTAATTTGGTGCATTTAAAACCACATAAAGCAAATTTCCATTAATCTAATTCCTTCTATCCAATCGAAAAGGATCAGTCTTTTATGCTTTGATAAAATCTATCATAAATATAAAGTCAATTCTTAGTTCAAAATATCATCCATACAATTGCACTTGATTTTGAAATTTGGAGCTCCAATCCTCATTGAAAAGATAGTCTTTTCAATTCGGAGTCAGAAAATTATTGCTTATCAAGAAGAGAATCTTTTTTAGTCATTATATAGAATGACTATCAATTTTGATAAGTTATAAGACAAGAACATACCTGTCTAGGACCAGTTCTACCTATACATACCAGTCAATTACAAAAGCTTCTAAACGAAAAAAACATCAGTTGCAACCGACGGAGCACCTGATCAAAAATAGCTTCACCACTTTTTAAAAAAATCTAGCTGATTATAGATAAATCTAGTTGAACTTTTCAGGGATATTAGTATTTGCCCCTTCCATGATTTGATCATCATTAAAAATGTTTTTAAAAAATTAAAAACACAAAAATTTCACATTCTTTTCTTTTTCTTTGAAAAAGAATCATTTCCGCATCTCAAAAATGTTTTTTTCTAAGTATCGATTGTAGTGTACCATAAATAATTATATAAGCATTTTTACATCAGGTGAAATCTTTATTAAAGGCATGACTAGATTAATGATTCGATTCTTCAAGTAATATAAATATAAATGGGGTTATTTTTCTTTTCCTGTAAAATTTGTGAAAATAGAGATAATTTCTTGCCGAAATAATCGATTCACTGGTAATATCAACAAAATATTCAATTCCCAAAACAGGAATTATCTCAGAAATCAGTAAGCAACATTATCATGATGATGTACTCACTGCCCTCAGCACTGATGTCAGTAACATTATCGTTGATATTATTCTTTCATTTAAACATGGGATTAGTTTCGTCATATTTCGGAGGTGGCGTTTCGATACTCTTCTGCCTCAAAACTGAAGGAAACGGAGATCTAGGGTTGCTGAGGTCACCTAATGTAACTGTTGCATAATCAGGAGGTTTTTCCGATGTTTGCCTAACAATTCCAGGGCGCCCTTGTGAGGAATTATTGGTCACAGACCCAGTGACAGAGATGGTCACATCTGTCCCAGAAATTGGAGAATTGATTTCGGTTCTTGAGTCGGAATCCGTCCTTTCCTCTCTGGCTTTCTTACAAAGAAAAAGCAGCACAACAAATATTACGATTCCAACTCCGAGAATAACAAAAAAGACCGTTGGGTCTCCTCCTCCAGAATAGCCACCATCGCCGTAGCGGTGCGGAGGCTCTCTTGTTGGCACTGTCCAGTCCTCCCAAATGTACCTCTTCCGGGTGGTGAATTGGAAAAAGTCGTTGTTCAAGTGTTCTTCGCTTTCCTCCGAAGACTCATCTGAAGGGGAAGAAAGAAAAGGAATGAATGTTATAATTCGTTTCACAATGCAGAAGCGGATAGTGAGAAAGCAATCGTACAATATTATCGGATTTGGGAAAAAGTTTGTGGCTAAATATATACCAGATCTCTTTAATCAATGACATCTTCGTGATCACTCTGTGTTGATTTAGGAGTAAGTATTAAGGACAGGGTCATTGTTTATTTCTTGAAACGTAATCGTTATTTGCATTTCTCTTATAGAATGAGCGGATTTATCTTCGAAAATGTACTAATTATTCAAATTATATTTTTAAATTTAAATTTTTACGAAATCAACAGATGAAGATCACCGGAATGAATGTGAAGATGAACAGAATCAAAACATCTCGGAAAACTATGATATTTCTGGAAATTTTTTTTGAAAGAACTCAATCAGTAACAAAGAAAATAAACGGAGTGTTCAATATGAATAATCGCAACCAAAACAGAACAGTGTGCCTTAATTGTTCAGGTTTGTTTTCTTTTGGTAAACAGAAAAATTTCTGAATTCCCATGGTAAATTTCCCAAAATCTTCTATCCTCTATTCTCAAATGCGAAAAAAAAAAATCTCTATGATGATAATCATAATTAAAATGTTAATTTATATTCTCTATTCCTTAATACACAAAAGAAGGAATATCGCTCATTTTCTCCTGTTAGATATGAGAATCCGCAGGAAAACTCATTCTAGATCAGATCATTTTTAAGCTCGTTAATACTGTATGATCGTTTTCTCGCTCTCCGCTTCTTTGCAGTATCTGCTTCTAATACAAGTAATACCCCGACTTTACCAGAGGTCATGCGGGAAACAATATGGGCAGCCAAAAGCAATCCCACCTAGCACGAAGAAACAAGTGGCACTTGATGATACTGGACACTTGCAAACAACAAAAGACCCTCTAGAGAAAACGTCACTGTGAACCCTTAAAAATGTATTAAATACATTAAATGCTGGCTAACTTTTTACATTTGAAAAGAACTAAAGACAGGAGCTTTAACAAAATATCCTTAATAGAAGATTTAATGGCTGACACCTTTAAGAGCTCTTAGATTTCAAGAGACTTTCAACTTCTTGGCCCTCAATCTGAGTTCTAGCAATAGAGGCTTTGATCGCGTGGTTTAGAGATCTGTCTTCACAATGACAAGTCGAATGTTTGTCAAAGAAATGGATTTGAAGTACAGGATTCCCATGAGCAGGGAGATTTTAATAGTAAAATTCCATCATTGATGTGAATGTTTTTTAATGATGGAATTTCAGTGAATGCAATGCAAGGATAAAATTTTAATAGATGTCTCATTTAATTAGAAAGAAGAGGAAAAAAGGAAGGATACAGTTTGAATTTAATATTAATTGATTTTGAAAAAAAAAATTATGAATTGATATAAGATTTTCTTATATAGGCTAGGATACTTCTTAGAAATTTCATGTTTCATTAACAGAGATCCTTTCTTTTACTTAATTTGAACTTGTTTCCAAGTTCTTAAAAACTAAATTTTGGAACAGATTTATCTTTAAATGCTTAACGTAATAATTTTGACACATTGCAGTAATATTTCCAGAACCTAAATATCACTTAACTTGCTAAATAATTTAATTTCTGAGGAATAATTTTTTCAATACAAGTGGCTATACCTGTGTTTCAGGCCAGGAAATTGGGGCTCTGGTATTAAAATTAAAAAAAAATATGTATATCCATCAACTACAAATAGTATTTAATAGATTTTTTTAAAAATTAAAATGTAAAAATGAGTATTTAACTTTTTGTTTAAACAAGTAATTACTGGAGACTACCAAAATTTTCTAAAAAATGATTGTAGCAATCAACATACACAATCAAAGATTGGACTATTTTGATATCTTTATAATATTAAACACATGTATTGAATTTTATTTGCTTTATGTTTATAAAGGAATTTAGTAATTTTAATTCTTTTCCAAATATATATGAATTTTGAATAATTTTTCACTGAGCATTCTCTATGGCATTGCATTATTTTTATATTTTCAGAGTTTAACTGTAGTTTAATCAATTTGTTTAGTTAAATTTAGGTTCCAAACCCTTTACGATTGCTGGTTTAGTTTTTTTAGTTTAGTTATATTAACGTCCCGTTTAAAGCAATACGAGGGCTATTTTGGGACGGACCTCGTAATTTTGAACCAAGATCAGGTGACGAGCACGACCACACCAGGGGGAGGATGTTTGGCCTGACAGATTTAATGTGCAAGAGACCCCCTCACACGACGGTTCTTTTGTGAAATCGAGTCTCGAACTTGAAACCCTTCGGTTCCGAAGCCGAGATCTTACCACCTGGCCACCGCGGCCCGTTTACAATTTCTGGAAATCAGTTTGAAAAAGTTGACTAATATATTTTATAATTTTAATTATAATCTGTAAAATATAAAAAGTAAAAAAGAATTTAAAATAAATAAAAGTTATCAAAATCATGCTTCTAAAACAGTGAGATGCTTAAAATAATGTTAAATAGAAACTAAGCTGTAATGTGTATTATGAATACTTAGTACTTTGTTCTAATAATAAAGGAGAAAATATCTGTGTATATCAAGCCATCTGCCTTAGAGCAATTACTATATACATTGAAGAGCGGGAATGCATACCTAAGATTTATTCTTTTAATTTTAATTAATTAAAAATTATGTTCAATTTTAAAATTTTCTTATCATAACTATTAAAAATATTATAGCGCAAAAATAAATTTCAAACCCTTTAAAAGTTTAAAAAAAATATTTTTCAACAATAGAAATTTTGTTGACGCACAGTTCTTTTGTTTCCTTTTTTATATTTTTTAAAATTGTTTTAAAATTATTTTTAAAATAAATGATTTCAAGATAAACATGAAACTCAAAAAATTTTCATTATTCCTACAAATATTTCACTTTGAATTTTTCTTGCATTGCTGCTAACATAAATGAAAATTTAGTTAACTTTTTCATGGTGAATAGGTTTTTTAACGTATGTTTTTATCTGTTTGCGTGGAATTTCTATAAATACCATAATTTTCTAAATATTCGCTAAATATAAAAAATGTTGTAAATGAAATTAAAATTCAACATGCTTAGAATATTTCTGTTAGGAGCAAATGTTTACACGAATTTGTTGCAAGCCTGTATTATTTGTTTTCCTCAAATTAAAGTGCGTCTTTTTTAAAAAAAATGCAGCCATATTAGTTTTGGTAATAATTTTATATTTTCCACCTAAAAGGTTTAAAATTTACTATTGACTCAGAGAGATTAGATTTTTTTGTGCTATACTTTTTTAAACATATTTATAGAAGTTTGTATCTTTTTTAATTATTGTATTAATTTATTTATAATAGAGTGTTTTACTACAGAGTAAATTTAATACTATAATACGAGGAATGGTTGCCAAGTCGAAAATCGCCCCAGAATTAATAAACTCAGGTAAACTTGGGGGTCTGGGGTTTTCGGCCACGAGGAATCGATTGGCGCCGGTTTTGAAGCGCTACGGTCGAGCAGTTTGGAGTTACAGATAGGATATTTTCAAACTTTATTAGTTCGCCATAATGGCTACTTAAATTTTCAAGCGGTAACGTGCTGCCATCTATAGCCAATATGGCGAACTAATAAAGTTTTATGTTTATGCTGTTATAGGTTTATAATATGTTTCTTATGTATGTAAATATGTTTGGTTTTTCTAAATAAATTTGTCAAAAATATTGAACTTCAACACACTTCAATCTTTACCTTTACTTTACCTTTGTATATAATAGTTCCCTTTCCAAACTCTAACTTTGTTTAGAATAGTTTACAATGGTGCACTTTAACCGCTTATCTTTTCACCAATGGTTTCATTAATTTTCTTATGGCATGTATTGTTTTGATAAATCACAATTGAAAATTTAAATCTTCGAGTTAGCTTCGATACCTGTTTTCTCCGAGCGGAGCTTGGTCACCCACTGGTAAATATAAAAGGAATTCTTATACAAAGATATGAGAAAATGTATGAAAAAGTACTGTTGAACTTTTTAAAATAAAAAGGAATCAATTATTTTATTCTCTTTTTACATTTCGACTCTTTTTAACTGTGCATACCTTGAAGTTCTTATCAAATGTGTACTGAGGCAGTGTTATCGATTGAATTTCAGTTAAAAGCTTGTTAAAAAAAATACACATCACCGTCTCCATAGAGATAATCTTTTTCATAAGAACATTTTTAGATAAGAAAAAACACAATACTTCTTAATTTCCTGGATTTTTAAATTAAAATTCTATTTTTCAACCAATCTTTATATATAATCGTTTTGAATATGCAGTAAAAAAGACTGACTGATAATGAACTTTTCATAATGGTTGGTTTAATTAATGAATCGTAATTTTATTCTTTATATGAAAACAAATATTTATGTTTTTATACAAATCTACTTAATATTTTTGTTGATATTTAATACATATTCTCTTTAAGATTAGAAGAAAGTCCCTGTCATCTTTTCAGAGTCTAAATTTGATTAAATTTTGTTAATTTTATTTATTAGAAAATTTTATTTATTATTCAGGCATGTTTTTTAAAAGTATTATCCAATAAAACTTGATTTTTACACAGTCTTAAAACTCAAAAATTACCCTTTCAATGATACGTTCATTTTCGTACAAATTTCTCTTTGATTTTAATAATTTCTTATTTAATTTAATAAAAATATGTTACAGTGCTTTAAACGCTGTAATGAATTCAAACTACTCCCTCGAACCATATTTTTTAATCTATATAATGCTTGCTTTCGTGACGTAAAAATTAAGATAATGCACATATATTTTTGTAATTAATCCTATATAGGATTTTCATCTATAATTTCACTTCTTAGTATAAGTGTATGTAATTTGTAATTTGCAAGTGCTGCAATTTGTAATCGAATGGTTGTATTAAACTTATATTTTTCAATTTTTATCAAAGAACACAGATAAATTTTAAATAAATTCATTCCATTTTAATCAATAAATATCTTTGCCGACCAGCTTGTCCTCTGGGTTTACTGTTATATTTAGTTTCAGTATAATAATTTAGATAACATTTTCCTTTTAGATAAAAATTTAGATGGTTAAGTCAAATTGTCTGAAACTAAGCTCACAAAGATAATTTAAATTTTTTATATAATTGTCTTATCTCTGTTCTTCGAAAACACGAACCCTTTTAAAGAAGATGAATTCCTGGCATCTCTAGCACTATTTAACACACAAATATGCGATTGATATATTTTTTAACCATCGTGATATTGTAACGTCAGTTTTTCATTCTTCTTTTAAACCACACAAAAAATTTAATAATTTTTTTTCTCTTTAACTTTTAACAATGCAAGAAAATTCTGCGATTAAATATTTGTTGAATAAATAAAAAAAGATTTGGAATTCATTGCAATAATGTATTCTATTATTGGTAATTAAGCAAAAAAAATTTTTTTAATGATCAAAATTTGGGAAAAATATGTGACAATTATATTGATATCATAAAAAAAACAACTTTTAAATTTTTGAAAAGGTGCAATATGTATTTTTGTTGAACAATAATGTAGAATATTATCTCGGAAAAACGCCATTATTCTGTCCAATTTTTAAAAAATTAAAATTATATTTAAAATTTCAAACAAATCTCTCCGAAATACATATTTCCCCATCCAAGGTATGCATTTGTCAAATTTGGTAGCAATAAGTCAGCGAGGCTTGTAGAGCGCCAAAACACATACAAATCCGCATTCATCTTCATAGTATTTTGCAGAAATAGAAACAGAGATTCAACAGTTGGGACAGTAAATAATTCGATAGAATAAACAAATAATCTAGAAAGCTCTTTGCCTGTACTTCGTATAAGCATTTATTATTAGTGCTATTGTATTATCAATTTAACTAGGACAGATAACAAAACTCGAAACTCGACTACTCGAAAATTCAATGAATTACTGCAATGGTCAGATCAATTACAACGAGCTCGTTCTTTTTCTCTGTGTGTGTTTCTAAGAGAAATTTTTAAATTATTTAAATCTTTTTATACCATTTAACAAATCCTCAAACAAAATATATAAAAAAATGTCAAATACTGGATTAGTTAAATACATTTTATAGAAATAATTTGAATTACATCAATTATTCAAATATTTTTTTAAATCTTAGGGAAGAAGTTTAATTTGAGATTTAATGAAGTAAAAATCAATTTATACAACAGAATTTTTTGGAATTCTTTAAAAAAAAAACCAAAATAACCTAATTTTTATTTAAAACTACCAAAGCTTACATTTTTACCCCCTAAATTATATCTGAACCAAATTTTGTCAAATGCTTTATTCAATGGAATGCAAAACACTTAAGCATTCTTTCCTTTGTTATTAGAAGAGATTTTGGTAATTTTTTTCATATTTCCCTGAGTTCAATGTCCAGATTAGCTAAATCTGTGATATTATGTTTCTTAAAATTTAAGTAAGTAGTATTTCTAATTATTTTCGAATTTTAATAAAATACATCGAAATCAAGAAATATGAAATACTGTTTATTGTTGCTTATGATTGTATTATTAATTCAATAGCAAAAAGAATAAACTTACCTGAATCGTGTGTTGCCAAACACTGAAGAGAAAATGTAAGTAAATTAAAAAATAAATATGTGATAATCCTTTGAGTGCAACCTAGTAAAAACATCTTAGCAATCCTGATTCATCATTGAAAAACTTTAAAAGTAAATAATCCGTTTCGCCAATGTTACCCTTTCTTATCAGCTCTAGATAATTCAGCTGGTTTATCAATTTTTATTTCAATATTTATCTTTTGCTAATTCTAATTGCAACATATGTTAAAAGTCTGAGCCTCTCACTTGCATGGAAATTAGAAATTTCAGACTATAAAATTTTAGATACAACATTGCTTTTTGATAGTGATCTGCTTTCGCATTTTTATCGCAATCAGTCGTTATATAACACATTCGTAAGTTTACTTTCAGTGCGAGATAAAAATACGACTAAACGGCCTCTTCATTTCGTACATTGGAATATAGAGGAAATTGTTGCCTATTCAAACATGGCTGACAATTGAAATAAAATAAAAAAAATATGACTTCAGCTGCCTTGCACAAATAGAAACACGATATTGATAATTAATAATCGTTATACCGAGATTTAAAAAAAATCGTGTGTGATATAGTTTGTTGTTTATTGTCATCTGCAAATGAAACTAACTAACATCCATTTTCATCGGCACGATATTCAACTTCTATTTTATAAGCATTATTATAACAAATTTCAATATCTGTATGCAATTTACAAGATAAATAAAAAAGTAAAATTACAATATTTCTAAATTAAAGGATAGATGAACTTGACAGTTTTGTTTTAATAGCTCTACGATGTTTTGATGTGTTGATATATTTCTCTTCAGATGTTAGATATTTGTATAAAATGCATCTTAATGGAAAAATCTTTAAATCAATTCAAAAGAATTTAAGAATAAATTAACTAAGTAAATGAATGAAGTAGCTCTGAATGAATGAAATGAATATAGTAGAATGAATGAAAGTAGCAATGCATTTTATTCGCAAGTAAAATAATAATTTCAATTTAACATGTGAGAGAAAAATCCATAAAACTGACATAAATATTTTATGACTTTTTTTAAATTTAAAATTAATTGTGTTTTTTAAATTTTATTGCTCTTGATTTATTTCATTAAAAAATTTAATCGCCTGGATTTTGGTATTCTTTATTTTTTAAAAATAAAATTGTAACCTTTTTTTGGATATAAAAAACCGTTCAGCAATAGTAAAATAATTAGAAATGCATGAAATACAAGAAAAAAATTGTTTAAATACTTAAATAGTTTAAAAGATGTTTTATGATGCAAATAGTGCTAAAAATTTGAGTCATTTATTATTTTAAGAATAATCGGTAGATTTAATAAACAAAATCTGAGCTAAAAAACTGCTCCAAATAATTAAAAAATCAAATTTTCTAGTCTATCATTAAATTATCAAATCATTTCAAATCTATTCAACTAAGAAAATTTTTGAGTGAATTAATAATATAAATATTTTTAATCTTTTACGAACTATAATTTGTAATATAAGGTACCGTGACTGCTGGCTGTAAAATTATTTTAACCATAAGTAAATTCTTACAGATACAAAAGAAAATTATTTCTTTTTATTATTCTTAAATCATAACATATCTGACCAAACGTTGATTAAATTATAATATTCAAATAAATCTGCCCTTGCATATTAATTTACATTTCTACATTCCTATTTCCAATAATAGCAAAAGGAAATTATGTGTTTAAATTGATTTTCAACACACTCATTTCATCTGCAGTTTCTAAATTTGGCACACAAATAGTGACACAAAAAAATTGTGAGTACACCTTGCTTTACTTGATAAATTCGACTTCCAATATAAATAACATACTTCCAAGAAGTTGAGACAAGTTTTTATTTTTACTTATGAAAAATGGTTTAATTTAAAATTAAAATAAAGTACAATCAACGAAAAACTTCTGAACTGAAAACTTTCATAGGCATTTTAAATCAACAAACACAGACTTTTGCCTCAAAAAAATTGAGAGTACACCTTCTTCTTCTTGCATACAGCCAACCACCCCGCCACCACTGAACGTAGTGAGAGTGCACCTATGAAATTTTTGCAATATCTCGTATAAAAATAAAGTGTATCTGCTAAGTTTCATGTCTTTTGACTTTCATAATGACCTCTAAACGTCTTTGAACCGATTTGACCAATTTTTGATGATATCTGAAGATATTTTTTTAAATGGGTTTTGTTTCTTATTTTGTGTTTTTTAACAATTTCTTCGAGTATGACCCATAATATATGGTAATATTCAATGGTATTCATTTCGAAGTATTATGCTGGTATGTGTAACTGCTGTGTTTAGGGAAAAGACACCATATTTTGACGTTACGTGCACTCTGTTTGGAGTCGTTGTACTGCTGAAAAAAGGAATTTCCACCTAAACCCAAATTTTTTAATAATTTCCTTTAGATTATTGCGAAGTATATCCAAATAAACCATATGATTTATAATAACATCTATAAGAATTAAATTTCCTAACCTGCTTGAAGCCATGCAACCTCAAATCATGACGGAGTCACCACCATGTAGGAAGTAATTTTTTTAAAATTCAAAACCGGTATTAGGTTTGTCTCCATATAATACGATTGCTGTCACTGCAAAAAATAGTGAGTTTTCTTTCATTACTAAATATAACATTCTTTCAAAAGTTTATGGTCTTCACTTACGAGTTTTTTGCAAACTTCAACCGCTTTATATGAATTTGAAAGCTGATGAACGATTTCTTTCTAATAATGCGACTTTTATAGCCAGATTGTCTAATGACATTTCGCACAGTTTCACCACTTACATTTTGGTCTGTGATTTAAGAAATTTCTGCTGTAAGTTGGATGAACCGTATGGTTGCAGCTGTCTTAAGAAAAGTGTAAGAAATTTGGCTTCACTTGGAAATTCCTTTTTTCAGCAGTTCAACGACCTCCAGCAGTATGGATGTAACGTCAAAATTTGGTATCTTTTTCATTATAAACAGTAGTTATACACACCAACATAGTTCACTGACATCATTGCCATTGAATATTACCACATATTGTGGGCTATACTAGATAAAAGTCGTTCAAAAACACAAAATTAGAAACAAAACCCATTTAAAACAAGTGTTGCAAGAAAAATGATATAGAATATCTTCAGATTTCACAAAATATTGCTGAAATTATTGCAAAGACGTTTAGTGATCATTATAATACTTCTAAGTTTCATGTCAAAAGACATGAAACTTAGAAGTGACATTTTATTTCTATGCGAGATATTGCAAATTTCATAGGTGTACTATTAATATCTTAAGGCAAGAATTTGTATATGTTTATTTAAAATGCTTCTGAAATTTTTCAGTTTAGAAGTTTTTTGTTGATTGTACTTTATTTTTGCTTTAAATTAAACAAATTCTCACTTGTAAAAATTAAAACATGTGTGCACTTATCGGTAATGCTCTATTTATATTGGAAGTCGGATTTATCAAGTAAAAGTAAAGTGTACTCTCATTTTTTTTTGAGCCACTGTATATATTTTGGGAAAAGAATGTGCTTCTCAAAACGTTTTCAAGATTTAATTAATTAAAAATTAAGCTAGATTTTGGTGTGTTTCCTTGGTAACTCCCACAGTTGCTATTGAACAGTATAGATTCTTTTATTGCTTTAAAACTTAAGAATTTTCTATACAATGATTCCAATTTGGTTTCACTGTATTTTTTTTTTCTTCTTAATTTTCAACACTTTTTTTAAAAAATGGCTTGATTTTTCTCAATTTATTTTTGAAGTGAAATTTTTCATTTTTTCAACACATATTTAATTGGATTATTTTTTGTCTGTATTTTGTACAATTTACATAAGAACCAGAAATTTAAATAACATAAGATGCCATAGATTTGCCAGACATTTCAAATTTGTTTAATAGCATTATGACATGATGGGCCTCCATTCCATTTATAAAATTCATACGATACATTAAAACAGTTATAAAACTGTTGAAATAAAATTTATTAAATGTCTAGAGCTTTTAAATATACTTTGTAATGGGTATAATGATTGAAAAGTTTTGAAAAACAGATTTCGTTGAAATTAAGAGGACCAACTGATGACCGGCTCGTTAAAAAAACTTTAGTATTAAAGAATACTCCTTTTAGAAATGGAAGATGTGTTATATCCCAGTTTTATAGCAATTTTTATCTGCATTTATTATTTAAAGTTTAATTATTTATTATACTGAAGAAAGTTCATGTTCATTTATTTCCTGGAAGAGATGCAATGGATGGATTAAAGCAATAATTTTATAAGGATTAATGGCATGAGAAATAGATGGATTAATCACATGATTTGTGTATGGGTTAAAGTTTTAATTTTGTAAGGATTAATGGCTCCAATTAAATGTGAATTCAGGAACTGATTATGACAGTCGTGAATATATTTTGATAGCATGAATTAGATTAATGGCATGTAGGATCGAAGTGTTGACATTATAAAATATGTTAACACTTCTATTCTTCATGCCATTAATCGATTATTAATGGTATGAATTGATCATACGATTTGTGTTCGAATTAAATTCATAATTTGTAAATGATTTAAAGCGTCAGTTATGCATTTGTTAATGGAAACTATATATGAATTATTGGCATGGATTATGGCTGGATTAATGCATGGATATGGATATTTAATGAAATAAATTATAGATGTAGCCATGGTATGAAGAATGAATAAATCAGCGGCATAAAGAATGGATTAAATTGAGGAAGGGTCCTTGACATATGTCTTATATATGAAAAGTTCTTGACATATGTGAATAGGTTCAGTTAAAAAAATAGAGCTTGTGAATTCGTATTTAATAACAGATATTCATTTAATATTTATTGCGTTGAATTTAATACTATTTATTAATTGTGCATTATTACACTTATTCAAATTGTATATTTTATAATACATATATAATATATACTACAAGAATAATTTTTTGTTATCATTTGGCTAATAAATTGCTGATGTAATTTTAAACTGAAAAAAAAAATCCTACGTTTTCTAGCATCATCTTGTAAAAACTTATTATTAATATATTCAAGATGAAAGCAAAAAAACATATTCTGTATAAAATAATGAAACAGCTTCAAAATGAAAGTACAACACATAAAACTATTTATTGTTAAGCTCATGCATGAAAAATATCTAACATTAGTTGATAAATTATTAGATCCAAAATGACACAACGAAATAATACTATGGCTTGTTTGCAATCTTTCTTGGAAGCACGAAAAATTAAAACATGTCAATCCTTACTCCTTTTAATTTCAGCTTTACTTAATCAAATTCAAAACGTAATCCAAGCTACGCCTTTCGTGAATACATTCTTCACGACCAATTGCAAGCAGTTTCAAGCCAAACAGAATTCGTTCAGAAATGATCGAAATTCTGAAGGTCGGGTTTTTCTCAGTTCCCTTCTTTTTCGATATCTGTCTTGGATCCTTCGGTTTTCACCTGTTTTGCCTCCGCGGAGCTTTCTGCTTCCTTCAAGGAAGGCTCTTCTTTCGAATCTTCAACCGAAAGTCCATCATTATGCCTAGGATTTCTCAAAAATCCATCTCTTACTGCATAGTCAAATTCTCGAGGATTGGACAAGGATCTTAGTCTTGAGCTAGGATTTGTTCGTCCGAACTGTGGATGGTCGCTATCGAAGTCGTCATCTTCTTGATAACTGGAATCGTGGTAAGGCAAGCTACTGGGAAATATCCTGTTATTTACAGGGCTTCTATCAAATCCTTCAACCATGGATAATTGGTGTTCGATCCAAGCCATGTCCCTGGCAGTTGGATAGCTCAAAGTTTTCTCTTCAAAGTTTTCAGTAGCATTAGGTCGCCTGGTTCGATCTCTGCCTTCACCAGGTTGATTTCTAGCGCTTCTAAAAGGCCTGCCAAGTAATGGTATGTCGTAATAACCACCATCATTGTCATTTCGTGATTCATCATCATCATCGACATCGTCATTGTGAAGTAGAATATTTCTGTCATAAACTGGTTGACCATCCCTCAAAAACAAAGGATAAACCAATCTCTCATAAATATGTCCTGTGGTAGGATCCACTCTGACAGCTTGTACTCCGTTCGGAATAGGAACAGCTCGTAGCACGAAATTTGGAGATCCTACACCATTGTTGTAAGACGGTGGGTGGAACAGAACACTAGGGGGTATGCCTTGGTTGGGATAAGAGGGGAACACGCTACCACCACTCGGAGGCTGTGGCAAACTACTGCTTGGAAATCCAGAACTGGGGGGGAAGCGAGGTGAAGCAAAATCTCGTTGGAGTGGAACTCTAGCCACAGAAGGCAATCGTCCAGTATTAAAAGGTGGAGTTGGCGGTGTCACCAGCGCAGATCTACCTGCATTAGAAATCACAGGGATTCCAGGACGTCTCACTTCTGGCAATGGATCATCATCGAATCCGCCATAAGGAGGAATATATGGACGTCTTGAAGTAGTACTCAAGCGGAAGTCTTTATCATCATCTCTGTCTCGATTTAAAAAGTAACCAGGCCTTCTTATAGCAGTGTGAGGATCTATTGGGGGATAGTAAACTTCTGATGATCTAGCATTCGATTCTGGCCTTTGCGCTAGAACCCTTGGAGAACGTGGTATATCCACTGGACGGCTTGATTGTAGAACTGAACTGGGAGCCTGCCCAGGATAATACGCAACAGGGCTCAACGGTCTGTAATCATCAAAATTTCTTTGTTCTCTTGTTGTCTGGTCACCGGAGTCGTTTTCGGAAACATAAGAAACTCTAGAGGTGTCCAAGGGTTTGAGTCTCTTACCAAACGTTTCTCTGGATTCTTCATCTGTACTCGCAGCCACGTGCAAGGGGTGGACGTGTTCATCCGTCTTGACGATTGAAGCATCCGCTGCTTCAGCGCTGGCAATGCCGGGTTCATTGGACTTAACTTCAGCTCGAAATCCGTCTTTGTCAGCAACATATTCGACGACTCTGTGAGTACCGTCTACGTGCTTCAGGCCGTATGACCCCACCACTCTTCCAAGTGCATCTGTTCCTTCACTTCGAAATTGTTCACCTTCACCATTGGCGACACTGTAGCTGAAACGGTAGTTTCCTAAGGCCTAGAAAAAATATAAAGTATCAATGTTTGAAAGGAGCTGCATCATTTAAACAAAAAATATCATTAAACTTCATTGTATTCAGAACTTAGAAATCATCCATAAAACCTTCGGATGCAGTCTCCGCAAAAATTTCTAGCATTTTCCTTCATAAAGGTAGATAAATATTTATTAATCACAAGCCAAGGATGTCATATTTTGCAACTAATGATTACTCGACAAAAATTTCACTAAAGATAAAATGTTACTCTATTGGCTATGTTCCCCAAATCATGCTATTGCACGAAATGTCCGCTAAAAGCATCTTAAAAATACAAGTACTTTGGTGTTATACCGCTATATATTTCCATACCCAAAATACAAATTGCAGATATTTTCCGAGGCCGTGAACGCCCCGTGAAATAAAATTTTATATTATTTGGTTTCAACTTCGATCACACATAAGTGAATTGGGCTTCGTAGTATAATGGAAAAAAATTAAATATGCATCTTAGAAGATTTTTTTGGATCTACTGAAATTAAAAATCTTCATAAAGCTGTAATTTTAGTACCAAGATCATGTACCAAATTTCTTAGGTTTAATTTGTTTTTTTTTTTCGGTGTAATCGTGATTACATCAATACAAATATAAGATGGACAGTTAGTCAAACCATTGAAGGTTTTACTTCAATAGCTTATACAGGTCTGTACTTTAAATGAGAAAGCTATGTACAAAATTTTATCCATCTAGTTCTTTACATATTTCTATTATCACGTTTACTTGCCCTTGGACAGAGATAGACAGACAGACTGCTTCAGAGATTTCATTCAAAATGTGTTCGAATTTAGAAAATTTGATGTGAAGATCATACAAAATTTCATTCGTCTAGCTCAATGTCAT
>JAPMOQ010036552.1:319081-363245 GCA_026543055.1 Argiope trifasciata | reverse complement strand
TACACAGTCATAATATTTTCCTTATAATTAGTCAGCAGTTTCAACTTCGATTTATAAGCAGAGGGACTTGAGAAGTTGAACATTTAAGTTTTCACAAAGAAACTATGGAATACTGATGAAAAAAAAATCATTGCTTGCCGTTATGCCCGTATCCTAAAAAGTGCAACAAGGAACACTTAACAATTCTGATAATGTATGCTGCATATAATGGTATTGCAACTACATATGTATGAAGATATCGTGAGAATGCAACTTTGTATAAATATTTAAATGCCCATTTTGTTTATATTTTTGTAAGGGCTTTTATGAATTAATGAACTAGTGGATTAATCATTGTTTCTCTAAAAATTTATAAGCTACAATAAACACTTCTTATTTTAATAATGCATTGTATGCATTATCTTTGCATACAATGATGAAAAATCTAAGACGAAAACCTCTTTTACTCACTAGTTGAAGATATAGAAATTAGTTTAAGTCAAAAAATTTCCTTTTTATATCTTTCTAAATTTCGTAAATAGAAACATGCATTTGCAGAAATGAATGCAAGAAAATTATTTTGCAAAGAAACACGTTAGTATTAGGCAATATTTACTTAATTTTTTTTCTGTAATAAACCTTCACAGAATTAAAAATGCATTAGCATTGATCCCCACCATATTTATTGAAAAAATGTAAAGGGAAGCATACATCTAGGTGTAATCTCTAAGGAAATGAACTATCTCCACTTTTTTTGAACAATCTGCATATCTCCACTAATAATAAAAAAATAAATTTGTGTATGAGTGCGTTGGTACTTTACAAGCATGACTGTTGCAGTCAGATCTATCAAACTTGGCTAATCAAAACTTTAGAGCGATTTTGAGACTTTTTAATTTAAAAAATCCACATTTCAACTAAAATTCTAGAAAATAGCACTACATAAAAAGGAATTTCCCTTTAAATTTAAAATTAAAATTTTCTCTTACTTTTTCTAAAATTGAGCAATTTAAAATCAAAATTCGGTCAAAGTTTTAAGAATATGTGTCCTGGTATTCCAACCACTTTCATTACTTTATAAATAAATTAATTGTTTAATTTTCGCCCATTTTTGAAAGCTAAACCAAAAAGACTCTGTTTAATACTTCAGTTGCTTATAAAACCAATAAAAAATGGAGTTAGAATATCATGAAATTTAAATAAAAACACTTTAACATTTTTAATAACATTGTAATGTCATAGGACTGATCTCTACTAGACAGTTTCATATACACAATGAACAAATATTTTATAAGTAACTTTCATCGTAAATAAAACAGATAAAAATGTATTTTTCAGCATTGTGTATATGAAATGAAATAAATTTGAAATATGATATATTTCTTTAAATAATATAAGAAAAAGTTGCCTATGACCTTTTAAAATATTTATTTAAAACAAGTATAATTTAATATACCCACATATTTTCTATATCCATTCTAATCAGAGCCCAACAATTAGTTTTTAAATCAATAATATGTATATGTATCTAATAAAAAAATCATTCAAAGCGAAATAATTAATTATATTTTACATAGGGAATCAATAATTTAACATTGTATTTCTAATTTCAAATTTTCATACAGATTTTCTAATCTGTAAATCATATTTAATAAAATATTTTTGGTTCACTTGCATTTTAAATAAAAATTATTCACTATTTTTCGACTAAAATTGATTGTTATAAAAGCTTGCGTATCACAGCTTTAGATCTCTCCGTACAAATTCAACAACCGAAAATATAACAATCAGCATCCGGAGTTTCTCTCAAGCTGATTGTCGGAATAACGTAAGGCTTCTAAAACAGTATGAATTAGAAAACTATCAAAATGTGAACCGTTGAAATATTTTGCTGAAGAAGTTATTAAAGCACCAAATTACACAAAACTATTTAACTGAAAATTTAAGAGTATTAATACAACTGGTTTCTAAAGGTGGATTAGTATTCAAATTTAGTTCATCATACTTACATCTTGTTCTCTGGATACTTTGCTTTGACCGTCTGGATGGTCACCACATCTTCCTGCAGTGATGCACGATGCCACCAAAGCAACCAACAGGTGTGCGTACTATTTTGGAAAATAAAAGGTGTAATTAATTGCAGGTAACCCTGAAAACACTGAATCATGTCAAAAATTAACATTAGAAATACATATATTTGTAATTATTCAAATACTCGTCCAGGGAATATATTCTGAAAATTTATGTTTACATCTTTATGATAATAAAAAGAGTTAAAACAAGCCAGTCACTCAGCCCCAAACAGTCCGATTTCGCCAAAAGTGTATTCGCCCAAGAAATATCATCAACCATAGTTTATCCACAGTAGATGCGATCTCAAAAATGTAATGAAATTTCTTCTGTAAACATCAACATTTATCTGTAGTTTTAACCCATTGTCATTGTTTTTATGTCGTTCCCTTCATTTAATCATAAAATTGCTACAATGTTAAACACACCAGGATGTGACACAGATGGGATTCTTTGTAGAAATCCTTGAATGGGGTGACGTTTCTTTCTTTCTTTACTCCTCTTCTTTTCTTTCCATTTTTTGCTTATCCAACTGGATAGGATACTCGGTTTTATAAGCAAGATGGCGTTATGTTACGCTCCTCCTGCGCGATGAAAAAATGTATCTGAAATATTACTTTATTGTACATTCGCCACTGGAAAATATACAAGGCAGAATTTTTCAAGTAAACCTACTACACCAATTTCGATAATTTTTAATACATAAAAAATCTCACAAATTTCGCTAATTTTTTAATGTCTGGGTAATAGGTTGGTATGAGTAACTGCTGTTTTTAATGAAAAAGACAACATATTTTGACATTACGTGCATTCTGTTTGGGGTCATTGTAGTGCTCAATGGAATGGAGTTTTCATTCAATCTCAAATTTTTAACAATTTCCTTTAGATTGCTGCAAAGCATATCAACATAAACCATATGGTTTATAATAACATCTATAAAGATTGATTTCCTTAACCTGGATGAAGCCATGCAACCTCAAATCATGACGGAGTCACCAACATGTAGGACGTAAATTTTTAAAAATTCAAAACACGTATTAGGCTTTCTCCATATAGTTCGATTACTGTCACTGTAAAAAAATAGTGAATTTTCTTTCATTACTAAATATAACTTTTTTTCAAAAGTTAATGGTCTTCACTTACGAGTTTTTTGCAAACTTCAACTGCTTTGTCTGAATTTGCAAGCTAATGAAACGTTTCTTTCCAGGTTGTCTAATGGCATTTCGCACAATTTCAGCACTTACATTTTAATCAATGATTTAAGAAATCGTAAAAAAATGTAATGTGGTTTTCTCTATAAACATCAACATTTATCTGTAGTTTTAACCCATTGTCATTGTTTTTATGTCTTCTTTTTCCCTTCATTTAATCATAAAATTGCTACAATGTTAAACACACAAGGATGTGACACAGATGGGATTCTTTGTGGAAATCCTTGAATGGGGTTACGTTTCTTTCTTTCTTTACTCCTCTTCTTTTCTTTCCATTTTTTGCTTATCCACTGGATAGGATACTCGGTTTTATAAGCAAGATGGCGTTATGTTAGCTCCTCCTGCGCTATGAAAAAATGTATCTGAAATATTACTTTATTGTACATTCGTCACATGTACAAGACATAATTTCTCAAGTAAATCTACTACACCAATTTCGCTAATTTTTAATACATAAAAAATGTCACAAATTTCGCTAATTTTTCAATGTATAAAAATATCAATGATTTTGTAATTTTTAATTCATAAAAAATCTCGTAAGCCTGATCCAGAATCAGTATTCACCTACTCACCAACGCCCTCAATTTTCAAAAGACACCATTAATTAAAGGGTTGGCTGAGTTCCTAACTTTAAATATTCCACCGATTTTGCCAATTTTATTCCCTCGCTTTACTTAAATTAGCAAGGAAAGTTTTTTTAAAAATTCACCAGCCACAACCACGAACCCACTTTCACTCATTTCATATGAAAGCTCATGTTTCACAGATATGTTAAAGTCAATAGCATTAATACGTTAAAAAAAATGTCGCCTGTGACTCATCAGCCCTATTTTGGAAGGTTATCTCGAATCCACAATTTGTGATAAATTCAGTATAGTAAAAAACATAACAGAGATCACCTTAGTGCATCACCTTAGATGCATCATTAGTAATCCACTATCCCCATTTCTTACTACTCTTCAATTTAAAAAGGTATTACAATATGAAACTTCAGCAGAACTTCTAAATCTCAGTAACTGAACTTATTTTTGCCGAACAAGTTTGTCTTTTTATAACCATTGCTAATGAATCCGAGCATTCAATGTTTATTGAACAATGTATAATTTTAAATAAATCTTTCTTTTGATGTAATAAGACGTATTTCCTTAATGTCGAAATCAATGTTATTAATAAAAGGAACGAAGAGAAGAAGTTTTTAGAAGTTTTTTTAGAAGTTTTCACATAGAGCAAAACTCAATTTTATACATTAAAGCACAAGTTTTCGAAAGATATTAATGAATTTTATAAAATATATTTTGAAGATATGACTATATTTAATACATAATTACAATTAGTTTTTTATTAACCAGCATTTTAGCTAGATTTCGAATTTTGAAATTTATTAGTAATCTCATTCCCATCAAGAAGAATAAAAGGGCTAAACTTCAGCTAAATCAAATAAAAACTGTAAATATGTATATGTATAAACATAATCTTTGAAGTAGAGTAGTGGCCGAAAGCAAAAAAGACACTTCAAGAAGACTTCTAACTTTGTTTTATTCCAGGCGCGGTTTATATACAAGTAACACGGACAAAATACGTCCGTTCACAGCGCTGCACAGAAGCAGAAGTAACATAAAAGAGGAAGAACATATCTTCCCCAGTGCTTATACACTGTGAGATTCTGATAGGAATTTGTTTACACGTGTCGATTCAGGTAGGGGAATTTAGGTATATTAAAGAAGAAGTTGTTTAGGTTAGCAAATTTTTATTCTTTCACTCGGTGGGTGGGAACCACTGACTAAAGCATTTTAAAAGCTCATTTTGAATTTATTAAATAAAAAAGTAGATTGAGATAAGAAAATAAGAACATATTTTATAATATTTATATAGAGAGATATGCATCCCAGTGATTTTCAAATCCGTTTCAGAAATATTACTAATAAGTAGAGGAGAACATAAGCGTAATTGCACATTTTATAGTACATCCACTATTGCATGGTTTGATCAAGGTCAAATGTCATAAACATTTCAAGATCTGAAAACGAATGCTTTGATATGTATTTTTTCTATCTTCATAACTCATTAACGCCTTTATCTCTATAAAATGCGATTACTTTTCTATGTCTATCCATATGTCTGTCTCCTTAACATGAACCGCCAATTAAAAAGGAATAATCTTTTCATTGAAGAAGACACCCTTTTTACATATTCATTCACTACCATTCAAATAGCATGACAGTCACGGAAGTTAAAGCTTACACAAACCGATTAAATTCGAACAGAAGTCCTTTCTCTGATTTCCCGCCGGCGGGAATTAGTATTCCATAAGCGAATTCGAAAGGTTCCGAGAGGAAATCCTCCTGCGCATGTCAAGGACGAATCAAATTTGAAGTTCGTAGAAAATATCTTGATGAGAGCAGATCATTTGATTAGAATAAACTTAAAAAACAAGTTGTTTCTGTGAAAGTGAGAATTGAAGGATATTTGTTACCTATTTAACGAAAGATAATTATTAATCGGTGTTTTGGTTTTAAAATGTTTTGGTTTATGGGTGGGGTAGATCCATGAATTTCACAACTCTCACCTGTCAAATATAATTCCTTGTATATAATATAAGTTCGGTATTGTAAAAATAAATATGACAGGTAAGATTCATGGATATTTAGAAAAACATAATAACTACATTATCATTATAAAGTAGGTTTAATAGTTTGTTCATACACCTGCATATAATGCTTGTACACCTGCTCAACAATTTACAGTTCGTTTCACGGCTTGATTATGGAGGAAGCTGTAGTTTTAAGCGTATGGTAATAAAGATAAAAATTTCAAGGTCTTCAAAGATAAACAGTAATTTTTTTTTATTACAATGTAAGTAGAGTGGTCGAATGATAATTTTACAAACGTATTTAAAAGTTTCTTCTTCCAGTTGAACAAATAAGTAAAGGTTTGATGACATATTTTCTAATTTCTAAAAAGCATACCAATTACAGGGGTGTTCTAAAAATATTTCGGTATTAAAGCAATTTTTTAAATTCTATGTTTTACAGTTTGATATGTGTGTGTGAGTAAAAACAAATTTGCAGTTGAAGAAAAGAAACTTTTTAAATTTTAAAACTTCGATTTATTTCACCACAAGAGGCAAAAATTGAACAAGGACGAAGCGATGATAAGCTAACGTCTATTTATATCGCAATACAAGAGCAAAAGAGATCAAAATTTTTCACTTCGGTGTTCTTACCATGAGATTTTGATATGAGATAGCTTACTATGAGAGTTTTCTTTGAAATGTGCAGACTTAGGGAGAGGAATATTTAGGTACCTTTAAAACAATGTTCTAAGCGTTAGAAATTTTTATACCTTCACTCACAGCATGAGAAAATGCTGAAGTAAGCAGTTTTATAAAGCACGTGTAGCATTAATTAAATCAAATGGAATTAGATCAGGAAACAAGACAACATTTTGGAATGAAGTTGATACAGGCTAAATTAAGATACGAATTTGAATCTAATTAAGACAAATTAGATTACGAAATATCAACAACACAAACACACATATATATAGAACCATTGCATTATGTCTCTTTTTTTATTTTCCCTCACACGATATATAGAACAATATGATTTAATCGTTAGAAAACTCTACCACGAAATGTTCCAAATCTTTACAAATTCAGAAAACACATGTTTTAGAAGTAAATCTGTTAATCTGTGAACACAATAATTTAAAGAGCTTGCTGGTCAACTAAAGAATTTGATTTTTAATTTTTTTACCAGAATTGTAAAATTATATTAAATTTTTGAAGTAATTGAAATCCTGGTCTACAAAATAAATCCATAATAAATTGATGATTGGCAAAGGAATTAGATAGTGCCTTTGACTAGCAATCCTTTTGGCTCAATATTCTCAAAAACATTGTAACGATATTCCAATATATCGACTGATGCTCAAAATGTCGAACATTTTCGTGGAAATATTCTACAATATTTTATGCTAATTGGGAATAGTTGATCTAATTCAGTATAACTGGGAAAGAAAAAAAAACAGTTTTTAAAAATAAAAAATAAGCTGCGGTTTGTTTTTGAAAGCAATATATAATTAATCTCAGAGTCGATTTTACCTTTAAACGAATTCTGGCAATCGCCTTGAAGAGGTATCTCTTTGATAGATTTTAAACAACAGCAATTATTCAACTTTAGTTGTAAATGTATTAATCATAGTTTGAATGTATTTAATCATAGATGGAAATGTATTATTCTCCAGCTAAAATGCTTTCATCCTAATTACAATGCTTTTAACCTTAGCTGGAAGTGTAGTTACAAGCCTTATTAATAATGTAAATGAATTAATGTTGCTTTAGTATATCAGTATTTTTAAACTCTTTTTAAATTTTTAACAATAATAGTAGGTTTCGCTCATTTTAAAGTATATATATATATACTGATGGGAAAAAAATCCCAATACCAAGAAAAATAATTGTACAGTAATGAAATTTTAGGAATATATTTGTCTAGGTAACATATTTAATTGATTAAAGTTTCAAGATCACAGGTAGAGCCATTGGCGAGAAGAGCCATTTCAAATGTGAAATGTTGGTACATTAGTAACCGGTGTAACCGCCAGAATTTTGAATGCAAGCATGCAAACGTGCATGCATTGTGTCGTACAGGTGTCGGATATCAGTTTGTGGGATGGAGTTCCATGCCTGTTGCACTTGAGCGGTCAATGCAGGGATGGTTAATGCTGGTTGGATACATTCCTGCCAAGTCTTTCAGCAATATCGCGGAAAGAAAACCCACCTTCTCGTAGCCCTACAACACGACCTCGTTCAATCTCAGTGAGCTGTTGATAATGGCTTCTTCGTCTTCTCAGAGGCATCCTTGACTAACATTAACACACTAAGTCAAATCTCAACTGTAAATAACGGTCACGAAACTTACAGCGCTTATTTAAAGCAAACCTCATTTGCATGTTCATAGTGTCGCTACTAGCGCCACACTTACGCGCGTAGCTCGAAATTTGAATCGACGTCATCTTTCAGATGTATAAACACGCCTACCAAATTTCGTTTATCTAGTACAGCTCCTTCGTTGTGTTGGGATTTTTTTTTTCATCGGTGTATTTTGCTTCAGTCAATAAATATGCTTCCAAAAGATTTCTTAATTTTATAGTCTTTTGTTTTATAAATGTTATTCAGTAAAATATTCTTCTAAATCCATCAACTTTTAAATCAAAAACTTTCTTATTTTCTGAGGCAACATCTGATTTAATTATAAAGAATATCATTATTTTAGGACAATCAATAGACACCTTTTTATTTAGGACTATTTATGTAGGGATTTTTTTCCATCAGTGTATATATATATATATATATATATTCATGTTGATTCGGATTGTGTTAGGATTGCATAAATAATGCTTTAGGTTTAAATGCATTTTTCTTCCTCGCAATAAACATGAATTATATTCTTGAGTTCGATTTTTTTAAAATCTTATGCTACAATATGATTCTTACCTTAATATAAATTTTGTGATCTTGTGATATACAGTACATTCACCAAATCAATGCTATCGTTTAAATTCAAAAATGTTAATGTAAATGATACTAAATTTTTATATCTAACTACTTCTAAAACTCAGCTATCGATGTGTGTATCGAAGTATCTCATATATCGATCGATTTCAGCTAGTGTAGAGTATATTTCTTAATGTCTTATGAGAAATAAACGTTACCAACAGGAAGAAATAAAAGCATTTCTTCTTGAATAAAATACCTTTCCCGAAAAATATTCTTTTGTACGAGCACGGGGACACAGTATTCCCGAGGAAACTGATTATCTCCCCAGATTCCTCACTGGCGTCATTACTGGTCATTTCATCTAAAATTTAAGCATTAAATTCGGTACTGAAGTGAGTAGACTTCAATAGATACAATAATTTTCTCAAAAGTAAACATATTCTTTCAGCACTGAACTCTTGAGTGTATTATTGAAGAGGCTTCTTAAGCTGCATTATATTTCAGATGATTGTTCCTTAAAATTTATTTAATGTACAAAAAATTCAGAGTACTGCAACAAGAAAAAATATTTTAATAATTTTATTGAAAATTATAATTATTTTTATTTATTTTTTAATCAAAAATTATTTTTAAGAATGATAATGTATTAATTATAGAGCATTTTTAAAGCCTTTAAAAAAATTGTTCATCTTTGTGATGCATGCTTGGGAAATAAACCCTTACTCATAAGTACAACAAAAGTTCGAATGTTTCAATTAAAAGCAATTTTTAAACAGAAATTTTCTCAGCAAGGAACAGTACAACAACAATGGAAGAAACTCCATTGTTGTTCAATAACAATGAAAGAAAACTCCAAGATGGAAAAGTTGTAATATCAATAAAAAAGATTTGAGCTTCATTTCAACAATAAAATTTGTAAATGTAAAATAATTTTAAAAATATGTTCAAGTATTTATTTAAAATATACAAATTAACTACAACTACAAAATCTGCATCATTGGAAAGATATTTTTAAAATTTTAAGGTATAAATAAACATTTGTCATGCCCATCTGTTTTCTTTTCAAGTATAAAATTCAATGATTATAAAGAAAAATATCATAATTTTTAATTAATAAAAATTTAAAAAAATTGCTTCTAAGTGCATTCCTATCTTTCAGTGTATGCCTGTTCCAAATTTGGTAGTTCCAGGTCATATGATCACTCCTATAGAGGGCGAATATACACAGCTTCTCTTTTATTTGTAGTAGAGATAGAAATTGAATTTTTTTGCAAACATTTTGGAATAATAATCGCGGATAATCAGTCTTCAGTTAATCGAGAGTTTATTATGAAATATCTTTTTAAATAATTGGGGTTTTGTATTTATAAACAAGATTTTAACTTTTATATTTTAACTGCCAAAAATTCGAGTAGTATCTGACCAACATATAGGGGCCGCGGTGGCCTGTTCTCGGCTTCGGAACCGGAGGGTTTCAGGTTCGAGACTCCATTCCACCGAAGAGCCGTCGTGTGAGGCGGTCTCTTGCACGTTAAATCTGTCAGGCCAAACGTCCTCCTGCTGGTGTCGCGTGGTGTGGAGAGGGGTGTGCCAGCTCAGGTGTCGTCCTCGTCATCGGACCGTGGTTCAAAATCAAGAGGTCCGTCCCAAAATAGCCCTCGCGTTGCTTTAAAACGAGACGTTAATAAAACTAAACTAAACTGCCCAACATATAGCATACGATTAATTATTAAAAAGTATAAGAAACTTTTTCACATTTCTTTTGTTTAGTTTATCATCATTAAAACAGTTTTTCATACCATTATGAAGCATAAAACTCTTGAAACAAATATAGAATAGAATTTTTAAAATTAAATGGATCTTAACTTTTGAAAAAGATTTGTTAACTAAACAAAGAACACAAAGTTGTGTTAAAATATTATTTTCTGAAGTTTTGAAATATATTAATGTGAAAATTCGATACGAAATATCCACTAATCCAAAAGATGGTAAACAATACTGCACTAAGAACAAAAACGAGGAACTTAATCTTGAATACTAATTACCATTCTGTTTTCTTTTCAAATGGGTAGTTGTTCTCTCAGAACATTCCTCTTAATTTCAAGTACAAATATGGCTTGAAGGATAATAATATTGTTCTTTTCAAACTTTACAAACGTAAGCAAACATAGTTGGAAGCGAAACTCCAATTAGAATAATGTTATAAAAACATAAAAGCAAGAACGCAAACGAGGAAGTTTATAAAAGGATTCTAAATTCTTTACTGTTTTGTTCTTGAATGCTCAATCATTCCTCATAACAAGCTTGCGAACGTTTTTACATGTTACCCAAATTCCAGAGAATGTTTATTTGAATCACACAACTCAAAGAACAAGGTTACTACTGAGAGTTTTCACTTTCTCCAGAATTTCATTAACATCAGTATGAAGGTCAGCTTGTGATGACAAAAAAGATCCAAGTTTTTGACTTAGTCCGCTTTTTTCTTCTAACCTTGATTCTTGTCGGTTTAGAATACGAACAAATAGCTATGAAAGCGAAAGCGCCAAAGAATAGTCCGAACAAAAAAAGTAAGTAAAAAAAAGCGGTAAAAATGAAAGAAGCCTCGCCTTCTTTTGAAATCAGCTCGTTGGATGAGCAGGTGTTTTGAAAAGCTTCTTTTAACACGTCTTTTTCAATTGTTAAGTCGTTTTGTGAATGCTTATTGAAATTGTGTCTTTACTTTGGTGTCCTATAACTGCTTTTATAAAATGTTATATAAGTAATTTTGTAGCTGCACTTAGCTACAACAAACTTCCTTTCTTTTGATTATGAAATACGGGATTGATAACGGCAGAAAAATTAAGTAATAAAATTCTCCAGACGATTGCAACCGCCATTACAGAAGCTATGTTACCTATTGTTGCTTAATTTGAACTGTTCATTAACACTAAGAAAAACGATTTTAATCACCAATATTCAAAAAATTATTATCATTAGAGAATATTAAAAATTATTCTCTTGAAAATTATGCTTTATAGTGATTGATGAATAGAGGAATGCCGATGTATTCTCTAAAACAGTGAATTTTCTATTCTGAATTATAAAATGTAATAATACTTTATATGAAAATAATTTTAAACTGTGATAATCATTTTATTTATAAATTTCAATTATTTAACTTTTTGTTAAATAAAAAAGTTTGATCGATAAAACTTGTTCCAGCCGTTTTCAAGTTTCTTTACTTACATTACAGCAGTTTACAAGTTACCATACAAAGCAGTTAATTTGTGGAATCAGCTCTCAAACCATGTACTCTTCAGTTGGGAACTATGACATATAACATTAAAGATTTTCAGTTAATTTTCAAACTGATCATCGCGAATTGTGGCATCATTCCATAACATTCATTCAAGTTTTCAATCTTAGAAAAAAAATATTACATTGAAAGCCTTTAGAATACGAGACTATGTCAATGAACGAAAATTATAAAAATTGGCATATAATAAAAAAATTGGATTTTTTAATTAAAATATTTTAATATCATCTTAATTTTGATTAATAAGTCTTAATGTAGCAAATAAAATGATTATAATAATTTTATCCATCATATACTGTGCGCAACAGATTTTGTAACACGCATTTTAGAGACAGAATAACAGCCAAAAAAATATTATGCCTATCAAAGTACGTGAAAACTCTGCTTCAATGGTTAATGTCCATTATTTATCCATAATAGATATTAATTTTTAAAGCAAAGGACATTAACTTTTAAAACATTAAATAATAGAAAAATGCAAGAATGTAAATATTTGATTAAACAACAAAAATAGTTTTTAATTTTCAATACAAATTATTGTTACAAATTGTGTTTAAAATTAATTGTGATTTTTTCTTAATTAGAGAAAAACCATTGTACCGAAATGAAAGTAGAATCAATAAAGATGTAATTTGAACTTTCTTTAAGGTATTGTAAAAAAAATATTTACATGTAATATGTTCATGAGCTTTTAAGAAGAAAATATTAAATTTAGATAAATTTTTTAATTGATTAAATTTTTTAAATTCCTTTAAAAATGATTATTTAATATCTAAAAATTAATTATGTGTAAAATTTGGTAGCTTAAATTTAAGGGCTTGTTCACCAAAGCTTTGCATTCAGTAAGTTACAATTTTAAAAGCAGGTGTTTATAGAAAATATACCAGGCTAAAAACATTAAGTTGTTAAAAATTTGCGAATTATTTTCAATTGTTTGCGCCAAAAAAATTGCAAAAAATATCAGAGTAAACGTCTTTTATGTTATTAAAGACCTTCTTTTAAAAGAAATGCAAATAATCCTTATTACAAGAATGTAACACAATTTTCAATATAAAAATTACTTCAGAGCAAATTTTCATTATTTTCTTTCTTTACTAATCTTAATAACATAAACGGTATTAAAATTAGTATTCGGCAACAAAGTAGTTATTAAAATAACAAACCAATTTATACTAACATAAGTGCTCTTCTTCAAAGATATATGCAGACTTATTTTTAAATAAATAGACCTTAATCACAGCTCATTCGTTAGGATCAGTGGTTGCAAGTATTTTTAATAAAATATTTTATGCAACTTGGTGTTGATGATTTCCTTAAGATCTGAAGATTAAATTAAAAAGATTATTAAATGATGAAATTATGAGATGATTATTAAATATTTATTAAATAAATGGAGAAATTATTTTTAAATGATTAATAATCTGATAATTATTCTTAATACGATGATTAATCTTGATGATTTTTAACTTAAAGTTTAATAAAAATATGGCAAATATTAGTTTAAAACCTTTGCATTACTCTGTTCATTGTGTGATGTATCTTCCCATTTTTTTAAGACGTGTATCTTAATTTAAATAATTGAAATGTTTAAAGTTTCAACTAATATAAAACCATTTTTCTGGAAACTAACCATTTTCATTTAAATATGAGTGTAAATTGTAGAATCCTTTCTGCATCGAAGTTTAATAAGTACAACTGAATACTTTTCATAATACTTAATAACTCAGAGGACTCATTCAAGTAAAATTTCTGATTCTACAACAATCTCAAGGCATCAAAACAAAAACCAGTTTTCAAGTAAAATATTTTTCTATTTTAAAAAGTAGTAGCATTTAATAATGGGCGCACATAAAAAAATCCTCATTATTTGAATCGTAATTTAAACTCAACGAATTTTAATAAGTATATTATAAGTATATTTTAAATAGAAGCCTTCTTATTATGGAAAAATAAATCGCAATCTTATACTTTTAACATGAACAATGTAAAAAGAAGTCAGCATGAATTATTAGCAACAACAATGAAAACGATTTGAGTATCATTTCAATAATCCCTTACTTCTCTTCGACATTATGTTGTAAAATACGATTGAAATAATTTTGTAGTGGATTGAAATTCTTTATAGCATCATTACTAGAGAGATAAATATTAGATGAGTTTCAGGAAGAGTTATTTAATTGTTTTCTAATTCCATATTTCACAAGACAAAACAAAAGCAAATACTAGAACTCACAAGCAGTTTATTTCGAATATTAGAACACACAAGCAGTTTATTTCGAATACTAGAACACACAAGCAGTTTATTTCGAATACAATCTAATAATGACCCTCAAGAAGGATCATGGGAAATATACCATATAGTGCTAGCTACCTAAATGTTAATAAGGTAATGCCATCTATTATATCAAAAAAGAAGGTAGTAGAGTTATGAAGTCGTTACGATTTTTATATTATTTTTTAAGGTAAAAAAATGATACTACAAAATACTGGCCACATTGAAAAGACATTTTATAAAGCTTTGTTAGCGCTAAAATCATGCGGTAATATTTACAGGTTATTATGAAAAAATGCCAAGATTTTATTAATTTTTACTTTATTAAACTCTAATTAATATTTCAAAAAAATCGCTAGAAGTTGCACATTTATGTTCTTCAGGGTGTATATGTGGCAAGTTGGATAGTTATAGGTCAAATAGTTTGGCCTATATAGCGCCACCATAAACAGGCGCATAAGCATTCATCTTTATTTGTAAACATAACGAAATTTTACCATCAATAAAACGTAAATAGTTTCATCTTTTGAAGAACTAAAAGATAAATGAAATTTTTAGGCACTCTTTTTATCTCATTAATTTTAAGAACAAATAGTGTTTCGTCGATTTTAAGAGCAAGTAGTGCTCTCTTTCTCGAACGCTAAGAATTCCTGTTCCTTCTAGAAGAATGCTCAAACATATGACGAAGCAACCAATTACTAGTACAAGAGGCAAAAAAATATTTATTTCAGTCATTTGACAACATTCAATAAAATGTGGGAAATTTTCATTTATTTGCAATTTTACCAAACGATAATAATCAACTAGAAATATTACCAAGAAAAAAGTAATTTAAGTTCAACGCATTTCTTTTGCAGGAAAACCGCCAAGGAGAATTTTGTAAACTCGCTTAATTCCAAAAGGAAAAAAATATGTTAGTTTACGACATCAATTCATTGTGTAGGAGGAAAAAAATTAACGAATTCCGGACGGACACATGGTCCTTCAGATAATAATAGGTGGAAAATGAATGAACCGAACAACTGTCGTGAATGACTCATTGATATTCGCCATGTGTTTGTGCGTTGAAATGCATTGTATGAGCTCAAAACAAGCCGCTCGTATCTTTTTGTGAATTAATATTCATAAATGTTTCCGTATATTGTGGTTTTGGGTACATTTATCGAAACGCCAATTCGCAAATTTTTGAAATTCATAAAGAAAAAAAGTTTTTGCAAGATTCCAATTTCCTGTCATCCTTTTGACATTATTAATGAAGGGACCATTATTTTCATGTATCAGTTTAATCACATCGTTGGTAATTAATGCACGAATTTGTTATAAATCATTATTAATCATCATTATTTCATTATTTAGAGGTATTCGTGAAAAGACAATTCACGAACTTTCCCAAGTCGGATCATAATAATATTTTTTTGCAAGATTCTAATTTTATTCTATTATTTGATTATTAATAAATGTACTATAATGTATATATACATTAGTTCAATAACAATGTAGATAATTAATGCTCGAATTTGTTATAAAACAATATGAATCATAAATGTTACAGTATTTTGTGTTTTTAGAGAGGACAATTCATGAATTTTTCATAAATCTAATCATATATATATATATATATATATATATATATATATATGCGAAATTCTAATTTCATGTCATCCTTTTGGCATTATTAATAAATGTGCTGTTATATGTATATATATATATATATAAGCTTAATCACATCTTCGGTAATTAATGCACGAATTTGATATAAAACATTATTAGTGTAATATAATAATTACACTAATAAGCAAAAAATAGCAAGACAAAAAGAGACTGACTACGTTTTTGGCAGCATGTCAAAATTACATTAAATTTACGGCAATTTTGGCATTACGGCAGTCTTCAAACATGACGACTCAAAAATACTTTGACACTTCTTCACAACAAATTCGTAAGTTTCGGCTAAAATTTTGATTGGAAACCCATTCAGAGAATGTCTGTCCGTTTATTGGAATACAGGTGAAATCATTAAATACAAAACTTAAAGAAATAGATGGAAATTTGGTGCAAAGTCGTACAGTTTTAAAATTAAAATGTATATTCGTGCCATATTTGAAACAAATCCATGAAAAAACGGATATGTTTATGCATAAAATTCTGGTTTAAATCTATCGATAAAAAGTATTCATATTCGGATTTTCTTTACTGTATGACGAAGCATAAAACTCTCATGCATAATATTTTTGTATACCTATACTATTTACGACCTTGTTTAGAATCCGTACTTTTAATGCTGAGAAAAAAAAAGAGATAATTCCGTAATTTTACCGATATATATATATATATTTTTTTTTTTGGAGGAGGAACATTTTGGAGAGAAAGTTTTCGAAGACGACTCTCACAAGTTTTATGTGTTTTTTTTCAAAGAGAGATTAGGTACAGATATAAAATAATTTACCTTTTAAATTGGCTTTAATAAATAAATTTTTGGTTTAAAATTTTGTACATAAAGAAAATTACTATTAAAAATTACTAATTATACATAAAGAAAATTAATATTAAATAAATAATAATTATATAATTTTATTTAAATAATTTTTTAATATTAAATGATTATAATATAAATATTTTTGTATTATAATATAAAAATAATAATATTAAATTAATATTAAATAAGTTATTTAATTTTAAATAACTTTCTTAAGAATTCTTCCTATAATAAAAAATAAACTTTACAAATAAAATATTATTTTAAGCATTTTTCTAATTAATTTACTGTAGGGATATAATTTTATCCTGAAATATCATTCTGTAGTTTTTGAATTAAAACAATTTATGCGAGGGGAATGGCAATTTTTTAAATATTTTAACTGAAGCCACAATGTTGTGCATGGAAAGAATGTTAAATGCGAATGCAACAATGCAACGCATATGTTAAATGCGAACGCAAATGCGAAAAACTGATGATTATTTATAACTACCGGTGTTTATTCAAAAACTCAAGTTTATTTGTGATTATGAATAATCACCGTAATTATAAGTTGGCCTCCAAAAGTTAAGATACAGCCTTTCTTTTCTGCCGAATTTGAGAATGAAGGAATACGGAAATTATGTATAATTATCTGTGTGTACTCATAATTACTATTGGCGATTATTCATTATCACCAGTAAGTTTAATGTGATTACAAATAATCACCGGATATTAGACTTAATAATCAGAATAATCGCATTTATAATATTGTAACACATATATCAACCACAAAATCATTGCTTAAGGGTTTCCAGCCTTAATTGATTATTAATTGTTCAGATTATTAATTGTTCAATTATCTGAATTCATAGTTCACTTGCGTTTTAGTGATTATTTTGTTTCTTAAGGTATTTGCTATTGGACAAGCCCGCTGTTACGTAGACAGTAATTTAAGCCCTTAGGAAGCGTTTCTTGTTTTAGTAGCACCAACTAGGGCCACGAGTACAACTTTGCCACTCACGCATCACTCATTCGCTTGTACAACTCCTTTTTACAGGAGGGTACATTCACTTTTCTCACAGATAGAACACAGGAAGAACGAACCTAGGACGCTCCAATCACTGGGAAGACGGGTTACCTTTATGCATATTATTGGTTCACTCATAGTACTGCCATTGCAAACAGCTTAATTTTTTTTTACCGATTTGAAAAGCATTTTCTTCTTTGGAGACATTAAAAAAACATTAAAAACAGGAAATGCATTATTTCGTTTCCCATTTTCTTTATTGACACTAAAGAACAAATATTGATCGCTCATAAATTTAGTGAAACATTCAAAAACTGACAACAACAAATAAAACATTGATTCCTTTTCTAATTGTTTTATTCACACAAACTTCTCGTCTGAATTAATCTTATCTTGGTCCATTTTTAATATCTTTCGTTTCAAAAAGGCGAAACTATCTCTATGGGACAATTTTGCACTCCAGTGGGGTAATTCGCAGTGAATAAAATGTGAACCTTTCATGCATTTTTCGTCAGGCCTTGATTTATGATTCTGCAGATGAATTTTCTTTCATTTTCCCCTCTCTCGTCATCTCAAACTAATTCAAAATTTATGGATATGTTATTCAATGTATGTATTTGTGTATTTGTGCAAAATGTATTTGTTATCATTATAATCAATTTTTTAGATGATCCGTGGTTGCTGTGTTACCTGATTCGGAAATTTATAGGGGTTTTGTATTATTGTTAAATAAAATGTAGATATCACCTCACTTTTCAACTCACCCTATCTTGACTAACATGTTTTTATCAAAATTACTATTTAATAAAGATGATTTACATCTTTCTTCTTAATTGCTGTATCAAAGACAATACTGAATTAGATAATAGATGTGAATCACAGGTAATTCGCATGCTGAACCACAATATAAAATAACAGATATAAACTAAACATTGGCGAGTTCTACTCTCATCAAATTCTACATTGAACGAGAAATCTTGCTGTCAGCCGAATATATGTGACATGGCATTGAGTGTAGGAAATTGACGTACTTTCGTGCATGCATAAAGAGCTGTGGTAGATATTGACAGAATACTGTTGCCGAGAATTTGCATCAGTATCCTGTCAGTTCCTTATCTGAATAGCCAATACTTACACCTCCACGTTTTTATAAAAAATTTGCATTTATTAACCTACTAAGTGACAACTTTTTTTTTGAAATGTTTGACTGGATATAATGGATATAAATGTATGACTTATGCGTTGTGTAACAGTATAATATTGAATTTATGCTTTGATTTGAAATACTTGGCATTTTCAAAAAATTCATAAATGGGTATCGCTATAAGATGATCAATTAAATCATTTCAACAAAAAATGAAAGAAGTAAAAAATAACAAGTAAAAAAAAACAATACTATAACTTCCAAATTACATCTTTATGCCATGAATTTCATTATAATATAAAAATCAAAACCAAAAAATAATGTTTTAAATATGACAATTCTGTTTCAAATGACAGACGAATTTCAAATTTGCTCATTTGTCCTAAGAAACGAAGGACAGAATGCACACTTCATGCTATACACAATATTGACCATTATATACAGAACGAAATTAAGTTACCAAATATATTTTTGGAGCTGAGTGATTGCAGAAAATTCCAAAATGCAAAATGGAGATCAGGACAGCTAAGGGGTTAATGTATGCAGTTTTTTTCGGCAGTTTGCTTTCTATTTGATAAACCTAGAGCTCCAAGAACTATAAAAAGATTTAAAGAAATTACGTTTTAATATCACTACTTTATTTCTCTCTTTTTTTTCAAATAATTTTTTATGTTGTTGGTGATTTTGTTCATATGCATACAAACTGGGCGTCCCGTGTTCGAGTCCGGTTCGGGCAGCGTTATTATTTTGTGTTCTGTCTGTGAGTAGTGTGAATGTGCCTCCCTGTAAAAAGGGGTTGTGCAAGCAAATTTGAAGCATGAAGTAGCTAAGTCGTACTCCTGGCTTTGGTTGATTCTACTGTAAAAAACAAGGGAGGCTAATTTAGGCTTAATTCTTTGTGAGCTTTCTGTCCGCGGGCTTGTAAAGTGCCATAAATAACAACAACAACGTATACAACGTAAACAAATAATTTTATAGATATTATGACTTGACCAATGGTATATCAATGTCTCTGAAATGAGTTGACTAATAATATACTTGAAATATCTGTATAAAATTGATTAATTGATAATATCATTAGAATATGAATATAAAATTATATCATTGAAGTATGTGTGTAAGATGAATAAAATATCATTTAACTATGAATATAAAATGAATGAATCAATAAAATGTCTGAAATATAATCTTAATTAGTCCTATTATCTTAATATTTCTATAAAATTAGGATTTATCATAAAACTTCTAATTTCTGGATTGGAACAATGAATGAAAAAAGGAAATAAAAAATATTCCAATAACTTAATTAAAACTTTAGCATTTTCAAAACATTCATGAATTGATTTATTCATAACTTATTTATTTATTGTTAACGACCGAAAATGATTTGGGTTTCCATTCAAAATCTTTTATTTTATTTTGTTAACTTTAACAGTTTTATCTTATCTTGTGTCTTATCTTCAGTGGAAGCAAAAATATTTAAACAAGAATATTTTTTCTCCTCGAAACATCCGATAAATACTCAAGTCCTTCAGAGTTTGATTCATCTGATACTTTCCAAAAATAAAAAAGAATGAAAACTGAGAAAATTCTATATAGAAATGACACTTTCACGCCTTTCTGGAATTCGATTGCTTTTTTAAAATGTAGATGACTAATAAAATAGCATTTATTTACTTTTTTTAAAATCAAAAAATATTTTATTCAATTCTAAATTGGTTTCAAATATACTTCTGATACCTTTTCTTTGCTAATGCTCACACACATTTGTTTTATATTTAATCATTACAATGGTGAGAGCATTATAAACTTAAATAATGTTCTATAATTTTGAAAAGATCGGTAAAGTGGAGCGAAGTAATATCATCATAAATTCAATGTTACAGATTTGTACCCATGCAGATTTTTCAATTGCTACTATTTGCTTACTCTCTCCTTATATATATCTTTTTTCCAATTTCAATCGGTAATAAAATACTTATTACTCATATACATATGTTCAAACACAATTTTTAGATTGGAGTGGATAATGATGTTAATTCAGTTTTTTTCAAATATAAATTCATTAATTGAAATTAATGTTTAATAATTTAAATAGAGTTTTAGCAGCTAGCAATGAAAATTGAATCCGCCGGCATCAGCTTAGTCGATAAAATGCAAAGATTTTAGAACTTTTCATGTGGAGGTGAAGAATGCGAGTTCAATTCTTACGATGAGAAATTATAGACCACCATTACCTTCATAAATTGAAAACGAGAAAAAGTATAGAAAGCGAAAAAATAGTTAACACCTTATATAGGAAGGAAAATGGGAAATTCGCCTTCTATTTGCCACTTATTTTGTGGCTCCGTCATACTTATCTGTATACTTATATGAATTGTAATTATTTAATTAAAATAAAAAAATTCTTTGTTGACTTAGTAAGAATGGGCTTAATTTTTTTTAAATGTATTACTTGTTAATATGGAAGAATGCGTTTTCATAGAATTTGAAAGAACATTATCGCAACTTTGTTGATCCATATTTGCCAAGGGCCAGATCAACCCTTATGGAGGAAATGAAAATTAAGAGTCCTCCATCTCGTTTCCTAACTTCCCAAAACGCATTTTTTAGATATTTTATTTAATTGTATATGCAGTTTCTGTGCAGCAAATATTAGGAAGAATTAAAAATGATAAAACATTTAACTGTGATCATCTCAATAAAATGATTTAAAGATGCTTGAAAATTTATAATACAATCTAAATACACCGTTACAAAGTTGTTGATTTGTGGAATAGTTTACTAATATAACTTATTTGAAGCAAAAAAAGTGAAAAAGATATTTCTTACAATAATTTTCTGAAATGTGAATGATATATGTAAGTTAAATAAATCTGATTACACGGTTAATCAAGTGAAAACCCAAAATTAAACTACTCTGAAAACAACGCGAGGGATTTTGGAGCTTCTCCAAGTTGAGAGGAAACGAATGAAATGCTTTTTTTAAATCTTTTTGATAGTGAAGTTCTGAATATTTGCGCCAATTTTATTATGTTAATTTTGAAAAATTCTAAAAGTGTTTTTAAATATATTTTACAATAAAACTGTTCATTGTTTTACTCATCGGCATTGTGACACTACTTAAAGCTCATTTATTTTTATCCCCTTCATTCCCAGAATATAAGCATGAGTAAATTTTAAAATTAAAATAAAGACTAAAGAATGTAACCTGCAGCATCTTAAAGTTACGATATTTTGATGTAAAAATTTACATTTCCTTCAAAAAAATTTATAAATTAGTCAAGAATTTAAATTTCTAGACCTAAAATACATAAGTATGTTTTCTTTCGGTATTTAAATTGCTACATACTTTTCATATTCTTTTATCTTTGATCAGATCAAATTTGCAGTTTTAAGACTTTTGATCTGATTTTCTGGTCACTTTACACATCTATGCAGCGAATAATAAACATCCTTTTTCATATTTACTGGTATCCTAACTTCGTCTTGATTTCGGAATGCTTTTTGATTGCATCCGCTTTTAATTACACTTAAATGTTGAATCAAAATGGAATGATCTCACCGAGATTTTAAAGTGCATTCTCTAATTAATTTTATTCCCTCTTTACATATAACGAAGTAATGTGTGAACTCTACAAGTGTTCATATTTTTATTTTCATAAACTCTTACATAAGTATTTTATGCTTTGAAATATAGCGAAGAAAAAAGTATAAATTTTCAATCGAAATAATTTTAATTGAATTAACTCGAATCTCTATTTGTAGGACAGTTTGGATCAAAAACTGATAAATACATTTTTTTAATAAAATTATATACTAAATTAATCCCCATTACACTCAAGTATAAGGGCACACACTATCAATTCGTTGCCGGTTTTGGTTCGGACTTTAAATTTAAAAACTGTAGAAATACACTTTAGGTGTAAAAGCTGTGGAAATACACTTTCGATGTAAAAGCTGTATATTGAATTTTATCGATGTAACTTTCTATGTATTGGATTTATGATGTTCACTGCTCACAACTAGTTAAACATACTTCCTGTAAAGGGATTTCATTCAAAGTTATGGAAATCTATACATTTGGTGTAAAAACAGAATATAATATTTCAACAATCTAGCTCAAAATGTTTTTGAGTTATTATATTCACAGACAGACACATTTAATTCTAAAATGTTAGAATTTATTGAAGCCTGAAACTTGAAGATTTGCTGATATCTTGAGATTCTCTTTTATTATTATAGTGCTCTTTCTTTGTAAATTAAATCTGTAGGATTTTAGACTTAAGGACCAACTCAAAAACTTAATTCCAGAATTATGTCAGCCTCAAAAATGCATTGAACTGAAAAAACTGAAATGTGGTGTGTGATCTTCATACCAAACTTGTAGATTTTAATCAAACTTTAGATGAAATTCATCAAATGAAAATCTGTTTGGCTTTCTTTTTGCATGAGAACGACCGCATTTTAAAAACAAATTCAAGGGTTAAAATTTGAAAAATTATTCCATCAACAAAATTGTAGATATATATAAAATCTTAAGTCAAATTCGTCAGAGGTTTAAAGACCTATTAAACAATCCATTTATGTTAGTGAAAAACCACTAAGAATGGTCTACTTGAAAATGTCTCGCATGCTCATTAAGAAAACTATTCTCTCCTCCTATCCCTCGTATTAAAATTGTTAATTTTGAGCAAAGTCATGAGTGTTCAGATTTTTATTTTCAATTTCTCAAATCAGCCGTTAGTTCTTCATGATATGAAAGGGGGAAAACATCGAGGGTGCAATATAAAAGCCCTTTCTCCATGTATCGAAATCAAAACTGGGTATAGAGCTACAATTTTAGTAGAAAAATCAGATACCAAACATGATTTATTACAGTAGTACGTTATTAAGTCGCATTTGCATGAAAATGTAAAACCCAACTGAAAGCCAATCTGAGAAATGACTCTGTCCATATTTTATAGAGATCTAAAATTGTTGTGGAGTCCATATTCACAGTTTCAATCATCTACCTCAAAGCATTTCTCATTTATCAAATTCATAGAAATATGTTATTTCATAAGGTGTTTGTTTTCTCGATTTTGGGTAGTCTGAAACGAGAGGATTTGTTAAAGTCTCAAGTTCACATATTTTGATGGTTACAATAGTTTCTCTTTTGATACGATAAACTAAAATGGGTGTAAGGCAAGAAACGGATTCAGCGACAGAGATTTCTTTATAGATCACAAATTAAAAACAACACCAGATTTTTAAAAAAAAATTACTAAACTTATTACTAGAAATAATTTCGAATAAATGCAGAGAAAGAGTTTTGGACGATTAGTTATAAGAAATGTTTAGATCAATATAATGCTAAATACTTCTTAATTAAATATGTGGATAATAATGGAAGAGATGAAATTCAGCGAAAAACAAATTCCATTGACAAAAAGACTGATTTTACAGTTATCGATATTTAATATAAAAAGTTAACCCTCTTGCTTCAAATTGTTCTGATAACAACATACTTATACAACATTGCGAAGAAACAATAAAATATACAATTCTTAACGGATTTTAATATTTTTCGTAAGACTGGAATTTTTACTCAACACCGTTTTGATTGAGCAAAACGTGATCTTATCTCTACTCAATAATAATTCTAATCAGTGATAAGTTCTTCCGTACCTGTCAATCATTTATTTGATTGGTTCAAAGATTTCACTTGATATATGGAGCAAATAGATTGTGTTATGCAGCCAGGGGGATTAATACAAAGTACAGTATTCATTTATGTCATACGATATTGTACATTATATATATATATTATACATTATACATATATTATATATATATATTATACATATACATTATACAATATTGTACGATATAATATTATAATGCAAGCATAGTGCTAATTTTACTGTCGCAAGTTTTTGCTTACGCAAAGCTTGTTGGTTTTGCTGATCACGATTTTGAAATCGTGTAAACTTTATTACAATATGACATAATATTCTAAAATTTTATGTAATATTATACATTATAAGACAACAATGTACGATGGTATGCGATATTATACAATTGTATTCGACATTACGAGTGCTGTAGGATACTAGTATTATATTATGAAGGATATATAATATTATATGTGTAGAAAGATTTGTCTACGTAAAGCGTGTTGGTTAATTTTAATACAAAACGAAATCCATAGAATCTGTTACAGATCTGAGTAGACAATATATTGCACAATATTCTATGATATTATACAATATTTTGTGTAATGCTATACAGTAACTATACTAAATTCAGAATATCGCACAATGTTATACTACATACAATATCTATTTATTTCAAGAAAACGGGCTTTGCTCCATATTTTCAAAAAAAAGTAAATGAAAATATTGCAGAATACATTTAATAAAATATAATAATAAACAGTTAAATAATTTCTCCCTCGGAAGATTAATTTATTATTCGCCAACATGTTTTCATATAAATAATTATAAAATTGGGTTTTCGTTTTTTAAAAAATTATAGACTTTTAATTTTTTGACGCAGTTTTGAAATTTCTTTTCAAAATTGAGACATTATTAATATTAAAGTTAAAATGTTCAGAAAATAGGAATTATCATTTTATGTGGTCGAAAAATTTAGTAATGAATAAAAATATTATAAATAAAAAAACTGGCAACAAAATGAATACGTAAAGTTATTTTTTAAAAATAAATAACATAAAGCTAAAGATCTGTAGCTTAAAATAAAAAGATTACAAAGCAATAAATTTTTTTAAAAAATTGTCTGAATATTTTTCAAGTAATATTACGCAGCTGTAAAGTAAGCAAAAAAATTCATATGTGAAGATAAAATTTTAAATTAAAAAATATTCAGGAAATAAATAATAATATTTATAATATTATATACTAAAGTATATAATATTTTAGTATTTAAACTAAAATCAGCCATCATGGCTCTCATTTTAATTTTCACAGCTGAATAAATGAAATTTTGAAATTTTCAAACTTTATCCGTTTTTTCTAATCTCTCAAAGTTATTTTTTTAAATAAACAATTATTAGAATTAATTCATTCTTGCTCTTTCATATAAAAATTTTCAATCTAAAAATTTTTATACAATTTATAATACATCAGTTGATATTTCTAGCAATGCATTAAATGAAGGTATTCACTTACGATATTTTTAGTGTTAAAAATATTTTTCTACCGAAGTGTAAAAAAAACAAAACAAAAAAAACCTTATCACATTACATTGAGTTCTGTATTATAATTATACAAAACATTATAATACAGAATGCATAGTAAAAAAATACATATATCCCAGAAAATTTTCCTTTTATCTGCGGTGTTTTCCATTAATTAAGATAAGAATATCAGTATCATAAAACATTTTTTCTCCAAAATTTATTAGCAATTTAAAAAGCTATAAATAAATAAAAATGGTATTTTTATAACAATATTTTTAGTTCATAAAAGATTGACAGTTTGATTAATAATAATGAAACCTATTCTAAAACTTTCCGGATTTGCAGAAGTTAAAGAGAAGCTATTAAATAATTAAGATTTATATTATGTATAAACAAAATATTAATTTCCAGTTTTTTATATAGATAAATTCCAGTTATGAAAATGCACGATTTTGAAGTTTCCTTTGAATAATATTTAACATAAAATGCACTCAATCTTAAAATATTAAAAAGGCATTGCATCTAAATCTATATAGGATATGAAATCTTTCAAACTTAGTTGAAAGGGAAACGATAGGATACATAAAACAAATAAATGAAAATCATACGCATTTTTAACAAACATAATTTTGCATAAACTAATAAAACTGTATATTAAAAATAAAATTGAAAAAAAAACTTTTGAATATATTTAAAATAGTTTTTTAAAAATTCAAAAACATACCCTTACCCCTTTAGTCACCATGTCTTCAGATTAGCAGAGAAAAGGCGACCGCACGAGTTAAAGATTGTGGAAAATATGCGAAAGCCCTTGGACACAAAATTAAGAAAAGAAGGTAAATAGGATCTTTGGAAGAAAAAGGGAAAGTTGCTCAACTCTGATGCTATCGTCCGGGGCGAATCGCCATCGGTCACGCTGGGCTGGTCACGGGTCAGTTTTTGAAACCTTCGGCGTGGTGGACCCCATCCTCTCGGCGACCTTGGCGGCGAAGAGGGTGCGCCAAGACTATTTTCCAGAAAGAAAGGATGCCAACCAAGGACGAATCTACGAGAATGGGCATTTGTAAACAAAGGTGTCCATTCAAAGGCTGTTTACTCCTGGCCCATTATGAAATCGAAACAGGATGCGGATTTTTAGCAAAGAAATTTCATTTAGAGATGACAGACTTTATAAAAAGATACCTTTATAATGCAGGAAATGAATGTAATCATATCCGAAATAAGATCCTGGATCGAAATATCCTTTCCATGTTTTTTAACTTATTTTCAATACTTCAGATTTCAGCGCGTACCATCCCTCAACCCGTTTTTAAAGCATAATTAACTATATCCAGAGTCTTTGAAAAGAATATTTAATTTAATGGACTTGAACTTGAGGATTTTACTGGATCAAAAGCCAATTCTGGCCATACTGCACCAACCATATGGTATATATGGGAAAAAAAACTGCTTATATAAATAAAATTATATCTAAGCATGAAATTGTATTAAAATATATCTAAGATATTTATATGTTAACTTTTAATAAAAATAGCTAGGAATAAAAGCTGCGAAGTCCTCCACCAGCATTCGCATGTCCAAAGATAAGATGAGCAGTAAAAATATCGTTGACAATGAAAGTTAAAATCGGGACACTCGAATAAAATATGAACAACGGTTAAAGTTACTTTAATGGAAAGAGGTTTTAAAAACACAAATCACTGATGTACTTAAACCTGATGTTTTTTATATATGAAGTGCATAAGGAAGAGGTTTATAATAGTTTTAATAGATAAGTTCCAGTTTTTAATTAATCTCTTCTCTTCAAACCTCTCTGAGTCTGCAAAGCACACACATACATATATAATATTTCATAATCTGGATGAATTCACAATAATTATTTTATAATTTTTAATCTTAATTTAGTACATATTGACATCATTCTAATATAATCTTTTACTTCCTGATCCGATTCCCCCTTTCTTGTTTAATTAATTCTATGAAAGCTCTGTAAGAAAGCTAAAATCTGCGGTTCTCTCGCTCCGGGTGCAGGGATAAAAATCTGACAATCTAAGCGAATGCTTTTAAAAGAAACCTATATTTCCCTTACCAAAAGCGCCATGTGTAAAGAAATCCCTATCAGATTCTCATGGTATGTAATCATAGGGAATAAATATTTCTGTATCTTTTTGCTCTCTTTTATTCTTGAATCGCTTGTGAACGGGCGTCAGTTAGCCCTTGCTTCTTGTACGTAAATAATGCTTCCCAGAATGAAATAAAAGTTCAAAAATTCTAAGTGCCACTCTCTTCTACCTCTCTCTCAATATATGTGAGTGTATTTCTGATGACACAATTTAGAACTTAGCATTTTGTCGAATTATTTAGTAGATATTTTTATTTTTTACATCGTTATGAATAGTAATTTAGAATTCTCGGAGCAGATAAAATATTTAGTAAATAGTTCTTTTCTACAAAATACTAAACTGCTCTGAACGTGTTCAAACTTGAACCAAAAATTGAAAAATAAATATTTTTTATATATTATCTCTGCTAACAGTTATTTGACCTAAGATTGCCATATTTAGCAAGGATACACTTTAGAATATGGAACGTACACATCAAGACGAATATTTTGAAATTTTTATTTAAAATTTTATTAATTAGAAGTTAGGTGAAACTGTGATATTTTGCTGCTGCATATTCTTCAAATATCATTGCAAAAAAACAGATTTTTATATCATTACTATATTTAAAAACGTATCTTCTTATCTTTATTCCTTTATTTGAGCATTATTATTGAAAGATTAAATGATTAAGGTCATGACTTTTTTGTTGTTGAAATTCAAAAAATCATTCTATTAATTATTTGCTAGGTTACATTAGAAGTTACTGAACTCGAAAGACATTGCACAATTAGAAAATAAACATTAAAGAGGCTTTCCTTTTTAATAACTTTAGAGCTTCATGTAATTTGGCTTCATTTGAAGGAGCTGTATACACAATAAAAAAACAATTGTGTGATTATGAGGATTAAATGTCCGGCTTTAATGTGCTACAACTTCATGCTTAAAAATGCATCGTTAAAATTATGAAATTATACACAAAGGATTTGTTTGAAATCGAACATTGCTAGTAACCGATTTTATCTAGATAATCGCCAAGACCATATTAGATGAATAATTATTTTTCCGTTCATTTAATTTAAATCCGAAACATTTCCGATAAGACCGGATCAAAAGCCAGCCAATAACAATTGAAATGTAAGCCTGATCAGTTTCTTTTCTAAATCTCCCATATTTTTTTCTATCCTTCGTTGAAAGAAAACTTCTTGAAATGTTTATGATACACATGAAACATTGTCTACAGCAATGATCTATTTAGCAATTTCTAGCCCCCAGTGATAAACATTATGAGGTTCCGTTTTGAATGATTGGCCAATTTGGTTTCATATTTTAATGCATTTTCAACTCTATGAATATATCAAGTACATCGAAGATTTATTTTGGCTTTTTTTCATTTTACTAACTATGTGAAAAATGTATGTTTTTAATATTATGGAAAAAGAATAAATAAAACAATAAAATGTATAGAAAACAAACCATAACTATTGATTAATAATTTTCTTATTCACAAATAAAAGGATTTGGTTATCGTGGCTTGGAGAAATAATGAAACTCAAAGAAATATAATATTGAAATTACTATTTTACAATGCTTATCTTGTTCTGGAAATAACAACAACTGTAATTTTTAATAACGATGTTACTTAATAGCGAATATGTTTTATAACAATTAATTTATAAATCAAAAATATATTATAGTTATAATATTTTATAAATTATAGAAATCATATTTATTTTTGAGTTCTTTTATTTTGCAACCTAGCAAATGACATTTTTAATAGGCTAGTCAACGGCATCCGATCGCTCAGCATTCCTCAGCAATTCCCTGATCAGAAATACGCCAATGACACCTTGATAAACTAAAAAAGTATGAAAGTACCTTCTTTTCCTCTTCCGTTCATTGAAAGGAACATTTTCTTCCAGAAAGTGTTTCAAAGTAATCCGTTATCTTGCAGGGCATTCTATTCTAAATAAATGGAAATCTATTGTTGTCAAAACAATGTAAAGCATGCCGATTGATTAACAAGTGCTTTGAATATGGAGCGGAAAAAATGGAATTGGAATTTCGTTTGAAAGCATAGTAAATCTTCGATTTACCGGATGTTTTGGGGCGAAAGATCCTTAAAATGGGTGTGAAACTGTGAATTGTTTCTTACTTAAAAGTAAGCTGTTACACTTCAAAATGTGTTGAATAATATAAATGCAAAACATCTTTACTAATAATAAAGAACAATGAGTGAGTGCTGTCATTTTACACATCATATAATTACGTAGAGCTGCCTTATTTGGAAAGACATTCTATAAAGTTTAGCAATGAGCACAATGAAGATATTTTTTTAATATAAATTAATTCAAAATGCAGCGAGTTTTTATATTTTTTTATCGCGATAACTCCCAATGACAATATTGTCCCAAAAATAAGTTTTACACAAATTTAAAATTTAAGAAATTATAATTTTAAAAATAATAATTTATCAGTGATTTTTTTGCGATTTTTTTTTTAATTTGTGCAATTTTTGATATCATTTCTCATTGCTGCAATTAAATTCAAATCACATTCATTGTATCATCAAAATTCTTAATCTCGTTATTTTTTTCTACGTTTTTAAAATGCTAGAGAAGAATGATTCTTTAAATTTCTTTTGTAGTCTGCATGAGGAATCTTAAAGTAAAGCATTCCCACCATATACAACATGTCAATTTTACATTTCAATTTTAAAGTTTTTATTTGCTTAATCATTAGAACTTATTCATTGATGAATAAGGTTGACGCTTATAATAAATAGATGATATGTAAGATTATCAAAATAATGCGATTTTACTATTTATCATAATTTGATATTTAAAATATTTTGTTGTTAAGAAAATAAAAAGCAACAAATTATTTGCAAAAGTTAAAATTTTTCTTTTCCTTTTCGCCTCAAAATACCCTCAAGCTTGGGTTTCCTGTTAATTGAATGTTTATTCGTGTGAAATTTTGTTAACTGTTTTGTTGAATTTTGTTTTGTTGAAAAGAATATATTGGAGTTTAAATACAATACATAAAATATCACAACAACAATTATGCAAAATACAATACATAAAATATCCCAACAATTATACAAAACACAATACATAAAATATCACAACAATTATACAAAAAATATAATTATGAGAAAGAAAGTGTTTAATGGGGAAAATGAGTTTGCGAATTTTGATTTTCAAAAAAATCACTTAAATTGTTAAAAAAAAGCTTGTATGAGGAAATCGATGAAACTAATTATTTTGGGTTCGGATCTGTGAAATCAGATATTTATTACCAAGAAGAAAGTGTTCGAAGTTTCAGTTTTTGATTTTGGACATTTGGTTTGTCATGTTGCCCCACTTGATTTTTTCAATATCATGGATGGGTTTGTTATGGTGAAGAGATTCTGTCAGTAGGCAATTAGTGGCAGTAGTTATAATGAAGTGGATCGTACACTCCCTCACTGTCAAAGAGGTCCAAGTTTTTAATATGAAATCGCTTAAAGTATGAAAGGAATGGAGCATGACTATTAGCAAAGATGATATCTAGTCTGTTTTATGGTTCTAAGGAAGACTTTGGGGCTGATTTAGTACAAATATCTTCCAATTCTGCTACTGTCGCATTCATCTTACCATCGTTGTAATCTCACTTTCTTTAGAGTATTTTTGAGGAAGCTTCTTGGATTTGGATATTGTATCGGAGAAAATGTAGAAATGCCCTGCTTGGCTAAGGAATCTGCTACCTCTTAGACAGATTCCTTACACTTTAATCCATTTAAAAATGAATAGAAGGGTGACTATATTTCTTGTTCTGTTAACTAGTAGATGAATATATCTGAATTTACGCTGGGCTCTTTGTCACTCCATATCTTAACCTTTCTAGCATATTTGCTAGCCAACTTGCGTGCTTCCTTAATAACAAGCGACTAAGCCTGAAAGACAGAATTTTCATTTCAGTTTTCCGAACCACTGTGGAGAATAGTCGATCATTTTGATAGACACAGAAGGCTGTCAATTTATTCCTCAATTATGGCACAATTTGTATGTTGTTTTTGTTATTTCTGACGGCACTTGCCATTGGACAAGCCCGCTGTTACGAAGACAGCGATTTATGTCGATAGGGTGGGTCTCTTAATTTTTTGATAGCGCCATCTAGGATCAAGAGTACGACTTTGCCACTCCTGCGTCACTTAAATATTGGTATAGTTTGAAAGTTGGAATTCTTATTTGAGAAAAACTCTATCTTCAAAAAGGAAGTATGAATTTTTGTATGGGAGCATTCTATTTCCAATTTCTTAGGATGGGATGTTAAATTCTAGAAACAAGTGAGGTTTAAATGAAATTAAACACAATCAATATTCCCAGAGAACTAGTTTATCATCCAAAGCGTTTTGTGTCTATATATAAAAGTAATAATTGGACTATACTTCGATACATATTCATTAGTACTAGTTTCAATAATCAAGATATATTCTTGGCGCTCAAATTATATTTTATCAAAAACTAGTCCCTTTAGGTAAACAGTTTGTTCTTCAAGATTCAAGCTTGATAAAAACTTCATTTGATTATTTTATGTGACTTGATCTTAAAAGTTTTATCGACAGAATATTTTTTAAATTTATAAATTGGATAAACATAGCACATGCACGATTTAATGTCGTGTTATTTATTGAACTAAAAAGGAATTAAGTATTATCTCTAATTTTTCTATCGGCTCTCTTAAAATTGGAATTTTAATTCAGAACAAAAGTACTTCTAAACGGAAAGTTTATTTTTAAATATAAAAAGTAATCTAAAATTTATCAAAAATATGTCTTAAGCAAAAATTTACCCAACATGGGAAAGTAAACGCATCTTTATAACTCCATTAACAAGATAAGAAATTTCTGGATAAAACTTATGTAACAAGCGCTAAAAACAATTTCATTTTATGTCCATAATGAAATAAAACAAATTTTAATGAATTAAAAATAAATTATTTTAAAAGTTTATTTAAAAAACAAAAATTATATGGTACAAAATTAGTACCATAATAAAAAATGATTTTAAAGTGATGCAAGAATCCTTTTGGTGCTATAACATATTCAAATGACATGACAGGAAAAAAAATGTCAAACTATAACTTATTGTTTAGTTATTTAATATCCTAAATATTTTTTTTTACTTTTTAATTTCAAATTAAATTCTAATTATTACCTCCCACTGGCTATCTAGTTTGTATAGCGCCAATACACGCGCACACAAAGTCACACATTTGTTTTTATTATTATCGAATGGTGGTGCAAAAATGAAACACATAATTGAATGGCATATTACGTTAACAGCAATGAACACCAGTGGGGAAAATAAACAGCTCCCAAATGAGCAATATTAGCGACACCATGTAATATGCCACTGAACAAAACACCCACTTCTTATTACAAGCCTTATTAATTCTTCGTTTGTTGTGCATATTCTTTGCGCAAGACCTATTTGTTTTCCTACTAGCGGAGGCATCAAACCATGAACACACACGCCAAATGTTTCACAACGCTTTTCATAAGTGGTGATGACGGCGGACATCGGATACCTCGTTACAAAATGCAACCTTCTCCCCCCAAAAACAATGCAGAGAAGCCCTTGACACCCTCTGTTCCTACTGAACCCTGCTTTCTTGCCGGTATGGATTGCCGGAAAGAAACGATCATTAGCTTTTTTTAAAATTATTAAATGGTAGTTATTTTCCATAGAGAAATCACAGCAATTGCACATCTGGTGATGGTTAATCTTGTTTTTGAGCTCGATTAAACTTTAAAACGTTTTGTCTGAAGTTATTTCTTGATTTCTTTTACAACGTGTGAACAGATTGGAGTTTAAGGAGATATGGCGAACACTCGCCAAAACATTTCTAATTATATTTTCAAACTCCATTAATTGGTAAATCATTGAATTAAGCGCCCCTGTAAAAAGTTCAGCTAAGTGGTTTGGATAGAAAAAATATTTTTCTGGTTAAGGCCCACTTAAGAATGAAGCAGTCTGAAACAATGTGTGTACATGTGTGTGTGAGTAAAAGATTTAAAATATTGTGTGCAGATGTCATTTTATAAGTAAGAGAAGAGGCGTTGAATTTTTAAGTTCGCTTTTTTAAGTTTTATTCCCTCTCGAGGGGTGGGCATATTAATAAGCGGCACGGACAAGCAGAAGTGGCGAAAAAGGAATGAAATTAATTTTCCCTCGCCTTATATACTATTTTCTGATAGGGAAAATATTATTTACAGTCTAATATACAACTAAAATTCACATAGGAATTTCTGCATATGTTAATCTCAGGGATCTTTTTTTAAAAGTATTTATTTAGGTCAGCAACTTTAATCAATCACTCGCAGTGTTGGAATCGCTGGCTAAACATTTTTACAAAGCACTTCTTGAATTAATTAAACAGATAACGTGGAATCGGATCAAGAAATAAGAGAAAAGTTTTTAGAATGAAGTTATTATGGATTAAATTAAGATAAAACTTTAAAAATTAATTTGAATTTAAATTAAGAATTACAAAATAAGAATGTGTGTGTGTGTGTGTGTTAGAAACGATCACTTGTAATACAGTTATCATTTTCTTAAAAGAAAAATAAATTAAAAATATTTCATTACATTTTTAATTCATTAATTCTTCTTTACTTCAAACATAAGAGAGCGCTTATGCATTACTTTATATAACCATATTAAATAAGAAAAGGGGAAAAAATTACTACGTATTTGTCGAGTTCGTCACCTTTTCAGAGAAATCACTCCTCATCCCCTCCCCCGACTAAAAGAGTTAGACATCTGAAAAAAAGACCGACGATTTGGAGGAAAGTGGTCACACGCCACCTGCTCGTTTTCGATTACGACACCCGTGGAGGAATCGGCTGTTCTTCGCAAACGATTCCCTTTCAGCGCCTCCCCAGCTCCACCCTCACCATCCCTTTGCGGTGACTAAAGAGGAAAGTTGGTTTCCATTGTTCTTCGCCCACGTCGCTATTAAAATGTTTAAAAAACAGAATGGCTGGTTCCAAGGGGGTCACGTGACAGTGGGAGATCGCAAAATGATGGAGCGTCTGCTCGGAATTTCAAGTGAGAAATGAAATTTCTTGGAAAATCCCTCCCTGCACCCCCTTCTGGGCTATTATTGTTACAATGTTTCCATTTATTCATTCATGGGTGCATTGGTTCTATTTATCGACAGCTTTTAAAAAAGTAACCAAATTCCAAGGAATTTGAAAGGGTCAGTGAGTTTTATAAGAACTTGTTTCAAGTCTATAGATTATAAATAAGCTCACTACTTTTATTTACCCGTTTATGAATGATACAAATAGAAAATATTGTAACTGTCAAAAAATTTCTACGGAAAATTTAGGAAACTCCTCGTTAAATTTCTGAAATATTTAAATTGCTTGTCTGTCTATATACATAATAAATCAGAAGCTCATGTGTTAGACAGATGAAGTTTGGTATGTGTATACATTCTTTGAATTCCTTTTTCAAATTTTCTTAGAAATCTATCTACTCGAATACAAATGAACCGGATAAGAACGAAGTATATAGAGGTACGTAGATAAAATTTGTAGATTTTTAGTATAGAGTACATGCGCATCAAACTTTGAATCAAATCTGTCAAGCTATTGACCGTCTGTCGGTCTGCCCATTTGCGTACATGCAAAAGCAATATCTGAAAACTTAGTGACAAATAAATTAAAATAAATGTTTAATATTTGCTGCTAAAATTGTAGTTCTACGTCAAGTTTTAATTCTAAATATGTCACCCAAAAGTATGTCAAAAATGACTACAGATATTTTCCGAAGTATTAAATATTAAACACTGTTGTTCAAAATTCCGAAAATAAAAATCTAAGTATTTGTGGAGTTCGGCCTCTTCTTACCAGAAATTTAATACTAATGGAAGAAAATAAAATTTTAAGTTTGGCGTAAACAAGAAAATATTGGAGAAGTCACACCAATAATTTTTAAATAAGATTGGGAATTTTGTAAATTTCAGAGCAAAATTTGAAGTTTAAAAGAAAAAAAGTTAGTTAATAAATCAAGATTTTAAATATTAGGGACAAAATAAATTATTTTATCTTTGTTTCTTATGCAAATGATAATCGTTTAATGATATTTGTGCAAAACAAGTAGGAAATTAACAGTAGTATAGTACTGTAGTTAAAATGCAAAATGTAAATTAATAGTAGTATAAGTAAAAAAAAAACAGTATAAGAATATTTCCTTAATTATGGTATATATTCTTTTTATGTGTGCAGAGTAAATAATTAGATTAGATTTCGGTTTTTTTTTTTTTTTTTTTTTTTTTTTTGCAACAACTATTTTCCTCCCAGCTCTTTCTTTTTAAATCAAAGTATACAATATAAATGTATTCGTTTCTCAAAAAAACTTTTTATATACTTAATTTGCAGAAACAAAATTATTTTTAGATTAGTGAAAAATACATCAGTCTCGATAATGTTTTTCTTTTAACTTGTATCCGAAGAAACGGTTTTTAATTTTTGGGTATGCAAGTTATAAAAAAAGAAAATATTGTAGTCGATTTTGAAAGATGAATTGAATAAAGGGTTACATTGAAGGATGATCTAAAATGTGAAAATAAATTGATTAATGTATTATTAGAGTAATCCTCATCGTAACTGTGCCATTGATTACGGGCGCAACAGGCCTCAATCTGCTATTGGTCCAAATTCCAACGTTTTCCGATCCCCCTTAACATCTAACTATCACCACTGCAACTTTGATATACAAATAAGCATTTAAAAAAATTTACCAATACGAATTTGGATCACTATCCCGCACTCTATGCGTATTAATTGTCATCAAAGACAAAAAAAAATATTACTTTGCAGGATTAACTCTATTTAGTATTCCAGGAAGTCATTTCGAATGTGTAGAAAAGCACCCTCCTTATCATCTTCATCTTGGAGACAACGTAAAAACAGGAAGAAATGGATGTCACCGAGGTCTTTCTTTTCTCCATCCTCCCCCCTCCTTTCTTCACCTAAATACCTTAATGGTTCAAACAATTGCTACTCAGTGGTTCTCCTCCCCTTAATACTTCGGCACGTTCCTCACCGGAAATCATCCAAGGGGTTGATCCGATCTTGACCGTTAGGTGGACCTTGTCCTTAATACATTGCCGCCAAATCTTCGCAGCGATTTATGTTGTTCTTATTTAGGAAAATAAAAACATTAATTACAAAAGTCATTGGATTTACAAGTTGCTGAAACTGTAGGGATGTTTCGGATGCGCTTCTGATAATGGGGATTAGCTGCAAGGTAACTTCTTAATATTACCCGGCTTATGCATCGAACAATAGGGGAAAAAAAGAAAGTTTTGTATTCAGTTTCAGCACTTGAATTCTTCGTCAGCATGACTATTCGCATACATGAACTATTCATTTCATCTCTACAAGGTAGAATGCTTTTTCTTTTACCTCGTCAGTCTGTACTATGAAATACAAAAAAAATTTGGAAAAATAGTATATTCAGCAGCGAACAATCTACCAGTCTCTTAGTTTAGTTTCTAGCTGTTTGTAAGAAATGATAACACTATTAAATAATAATATTTCTTCCAGCTTACTACTAAAAAGTAGTTATTAAGAAACGTAAGAAAAAAAAATAAGCAATAAACGTAAATTCATAAAAATAATTTTTTCGCATAGCATGTTTTATAAAATTTTAGAAATTATATTATAGTGTATATGTTAAGGCAAACGTAATAAATCTATTATTATGTGTATTTAACAATGATTATTCATAATCACAAATAAGTTTAGTGCTGATTATGAATAATCACCGATAATTATACATAATAACCGGATCAATCACATTTACGGTAACGTATATACTACAGATAGACTATTTGAAAGAAATGAAATTAATGTTAAATGAAAATATTTATTTCATCTTATAACTGAAAAGTTACTGTCAAAAAAATTGTTCTTTGTCACATAACATTTTAAAAAAATTTATACTTTTATTGTAACTCATATATACTTTTATTATATATGTTACGGTAAATGTAATAAACTGGTTATTATGTATAATTACCAATGATTTATTCATAATCAGAAATAAGTTTAGTGCTGAATCATATATCAATACTTATTATAAAGCTTAATGTGTGTGTGTGTGTGTGTGTGTGTGTGTGTGTGTTGGTGCTCTACAACCAGACCGTTGGACTTATAGATACCATATTTGGTACATATATGCCTTGGAGGGCGGAAATGTGTACCCAGGAGACCTTTTTCGAATTCTTAATTAGAATTTGAATTAATTAAAAATTAAAGAGAAATTTCAACGCTTTTTCGCCATAACTTCCGAAAATATTGTTACACAAAGATGTTATTTACATCAAATTAAAGATTTAAAAACATTAGCTTTCTATTGGTATCAGGGTTTTAACATATAACTCAAACTTCTATCTTTAATGAATTTTTAAATAAATATTTTAACTATATTTTTCAACAATATATTTCGGATAAAAAATAAAATTTGATCTGCACGAGTACGTTACGAGTGAAAGGGGAAAAAGATATCTTTCATCAATAAGTTGCCATCAGAATGAAAAAAAAATCAAATTAATAAATAAATAATTATTGCAAATTAAATATATAAAAATGCATTTTTCTGCACGTGACTGCATGAAATGAAAAAAATATGAAATATGTTTTTTCTCTTAAGATAAAGAAAAGTGTTCACGACTTTTACAATATTATTAATTAAATAAATCAGCTTTATTTAGGACAAACATGGTTTCATATATACATATTTTTTCAATTCAAAATCCAGTAGCTAATTTTAAAAATTTAATAACAGAAATACATCTATAAAAAGGTTCTAAATGAAGTAAATAACTACATGTAACATGGGTTTATAAATGCTTTAAAAATGAAGAAAGTTTAGCTTTTAAATATAAAGAGATAAACTTCAATCAACTCAATTTCTAAAACTTACTGATTTATGAATATTTGAAGACCACTATTCAATAAAAACGGGTAATTTCAAACCGCTTCACCGACCATTCATAAGATGATACCCCAATCAACGTCCAGGATTTCTTAAGAATTAAAATATTGAATGAACCAAACATTTATATTCAAAGCTTTATAAGTCGATCAAATTTGATAGCAGAAGATAGAAACCTTCATTTATTTATTTGAAAGTGTCACGAATATTTCGTAGAATAGGAGTCCTTATAACTAAAAGATGTATAAAATTTACACTTAATATTTTTAAAATTATTTTGCGGAACAAAATAAAAAAAAATCATTTTCTGTAGACTGAAAATATTTTCTTGAAAGAATGGGCAACTAAAATATTGCTGAATTTTAAATATATAAAAATAATTCTAAAAGATTTAAGATAATTTATAAAAAAAATCAAGTTAGGAGGCTTGACCCTAGCCGGAAAAGTTTACAAAACAATTGATATAAGTAGGTTACTTTTGATATTTATTGCCATTAATTCAGGAAAGCGTTTGAAGTGTGTTCGTTGATACCAATAAGAACGAATGGTTGTGTTACCTCCAACCTTGCTCACCTTTTCTCTAAAAAAAATGTTATTCCCTCTTCATCTATATAGAATTACAAATCTTGGGCAAGCTTTGAATACTCGAATCTCAACTTATTATCTTTAGATTCTTCTACGTGAGAATAGAGTGCTTCATAGTGCAGTAAAGCTAGAGGTAGTGTCCTCCCCAAAAGAACTTTCTGACAAACTCTCTAGTAAAATTTACCCACATACTCACTTACCAATCCAGAGAAAACCGTGAACGCCATTTGCATACAATAGTTACGCAATATTAACTTTTGGAATGAATTTGGCACTTTTATTGAATCTACCATGCCATAATTGGCGATTCATCCCCACCATGTGTTACTAGTATACAGAAATCGAATTTGAGCCTTACAAACGTTTTTCTCAACCAATTTAAACAAAGATTTGACACAAAAGTACATTTGTAGTCACAAAATTTTATACCAAGTTTAATATAATTAAGTTATTGCGATTTTGACTTATTCCTTTCAAGGCAACTTCCTGGGTTGCCAAGTCAGTTTTTGACGGAAAAATCGCAATTTCTTTTTATTATTGTTGTTCCCTTTGAAATACTAGTTAGTTAGTTTCCAAATCTGTGTTTGTTTTATTTCTACGACTAATATATCAGAAGATATAGATGCTCCTTTAGATTGAAATTAACTAAAACTAAACCGAAGTCGCACAAAAATAACCGGAAGTCAGTTTTTGCGTTTTAATATCATTAATATTATAAAATTAACTAAAGGCTCTGTTGGGAAATGTGAATGTTTGGAGTATGGTTAAAAGCGAGTGAAACTATTATGATGTTGCAATAAGATCCAAAATTGGGGATTTCTTGCAGATACGAAGTGCAACATTTGCAGCATTTGTTCCAGTACTAAAAAGCCAATGCATGGATAACCCCCAAAGGGAAAGGATTTTCGGTGCAAATACCAACGCACACATTCAGAAAAGAAAATAAAGACTTAAGTATAGGACTTCCAAAAAATATTATGAACATTATTAAGCCTGCTTATTGTAAATTATGTGACAAAACTTTTCGGAAAAAAATGTCTTAATGGGAAAAGACAAAATCCCAATGAAAGTTTGAACAATCTATTATGAGCATTTATTCTCAAACGCGTTTGTTGAGTTGAAAACTTTGCGGGTATTCACTAATATAGCGTTACTGTTAGTCAATAACGGGTGGATATTATTACAGGCCATTATATATTAATACAATATAGCAGATTCGACTACAAGCGAATTGTTGTTGCAAAAAGATAGTATTTGCCTATTATAAAATTCTCCAGAAAAATAAAACTGGCTATTAGAAAAAAAAAATAATAAAACTGAGAATAAGGAAAGCATTTACTACAAAAATGGCGAATTTTAAATATTTAAAATGAAATATTATTTTAAATGTATACTAATAAAAACTTTAAATACATGTTTTAAAGAATGTGTTTTTTGTCATAATTTCATTACGCAAAACATAGTTTCACAAAAGCTTATGAATATATTTTATGGAAATGCTGTATATATATTACTACTAGCAGTACCCGCACTGCGTTAACACGGAAAAGCAACCAAGAAGAAAAATTAGCTTTAAACGCAAGTCCAGTCTCCACCTGATATGATGTGGACATGTTGCGCAACATCAAACAAACATAAAAATGTATTTAGAAATTATTAAAAATGGCTACAAAACAATTTTTTATAGTACATATTCAGAAATATTTTGACTGCTAAAAAGGTAAAAATGATTCGTAGACAAAACAATCCACTAAAAATATACAATAATAAATCTGTTTTAAAATTTAAAAATATACAAATAAGTAAATCCACTCATTGTTCCACACTTGTTTATCAACTCTGTATAACTCGATATAATGATAATTTGATCTCCTCATAAGATTTTAAAGAGACAGTTAATTCGCTCAACAGAAGTGATACTGCCCTTTCATTATTTCTTTAATATTCACAAACTGAACGTTTCTTTCCTTTTCATTCTCCTCATTGCTCAAAAAATGAAGATTTTTATCATTTAATGTGTTCTGGCCAAAGCTGGAGTTTCTCCTTTTGTGAATAATGAGACTTGAATCGCTGTTTGAAGTATATATATAAGCAAAGAAATGTATCTCATATGCATAGCATAGCTCTTGCTAATTGCATATGCACAGTTTTAACGCATGCACGGAATAATTAAAATCGCAGTTATAAAACCTTTTATTATTTTGATTTGACTTTAATGTACTAATACCTTCCCCAATAAATGCCCTACAAAATGGCATAAAAATTTTCAATATCCATGAATTATTTCTGGAGTTTTTGTGGTTCAAACAAACACTTTCAGGAGACTTCATTTTATACTATGGACATATAAGCGCTATGAAGACAATGAACTAAGGATTTAGGTCTAATGTTAATAGTTTTTGATTTTAAGCACGTTATTGCCCGTAATACCTATGATTTTTACAATGTTTTTACCATAAAAATGCTCTAAGATCCATAACTTTTTTCCTTTGCATATTTTTCTTAACTTTTAGCTCATTGCCTTTATAATAACAATAAATATGCTGTGTAAAAAATAAAATAAACTGGAGAGTTGGAATTTATTGTAGAGTGTTTTCCGCATTGCTCTAATATCTCCATTTAATTAATTGAATTATTTTTTAATTTTTTAACTGATGTTATTTATTGTTTTGAAACATAATCATCAAGAAAATTTACTAAAATTAATAATTAAAGAGGGTTTTTTTTTAATGTTCCTTCGATACTGAGCAAATATCTTTTTCTGAAAGTATAAAAAGGCAGATATTCAATTGTTTGTTGGATCTGACTCTGGATTTGACTGGTGTTTACATTATCAGTTTTAAATCTGTATACTGAATCTTATCTATCCATCTCTCTTTGTTTTGCAGTTACCATATTAACTTACAATTGAACAGCCGGATTGATTAAATTTCTGTTCATAGATTCAACTCAAAATTTGATAGAAATCTTTCTCTATACTATGGATGTATACGAGAAAGTAAAAATATATATTACTTGAGTATTAACTGCATGGTAATTTAGAACAATAAATATAAAACATACATATTTGATGCAAATCTAGCGTGCGAGTTTTGGTGTTTAATCGTTAATGCGGTTAATATCCTAATACTAAATAAAATGAATATGAATTTTAGGCACCTTTTTTTCCCAGCAGACAGAAGCCGAAATTTATTTCTTAGAAAAATAACTACAATTTCGGCTACAAGATCAAACACTTTAATAAATGAATACACAATATTTAGTTAATTAAAGGTTGAGATTATTTAATTATCCTGACTCCGAATGCACAGACCGATAGATAGTCAAATTTGAATGAATTGAATTAAAAACTGGGTAGCGATTTGCACTTCAAACTAAATAATTACTAGAATTGTGAACAAAATTTTATCAATGGACCTTTTTACATTTTACGGTTAACGGTCTTACTCTTATTAGATTAAATAAATAAACTGCCAGTGATTTTGTGTACTAATTCAAAGTTGAATAGAAATTCAAAGTTGAATAGAAATATGTCAATCTGGATTAAAAAGCATTTACCAAATTTCACCCGTAGAGAGTTATGAAAGTTATTTTACTCATTGACAAATATGAGTTTTAAAAAATAATACATTTCATCAGAATTTTTAGATCGAATGTTTTGACGATTATAAATGCTTTTTCTTTGTATATTTCATTCACGGGAAAATAATAATTAAAAAAATTAAGAGCAGAAACAGCAACCAATTTTCTTAAATATGTGATTATCTTTTTCTAAAGTTGTAAGAAAGTAGCACATCAAAGAATTATAGTCACAGGGTGGATGTTCGAGAATATAAGAGAACAGAGTAAGACCATAAGATGGGAAGAAAATTGAAAATATTTCAATCAGTGCCGTCTGTGATGAAACAAAACTCAATTATTCAGTTCACAGAACAGTCAAATGAGATTTTATTCAATGATTCATTGAAAGTAGTAGCCAGACGGATTCCCTGGGGCCATTCAAAGCCACTCTCTGCGCCCTGCACAGAGTCTCAGTCCCGGCACAACGGGCGTCACCTGCTTGCAGGGGTCGGACACATGCTGACACTCGTAAGGCTTCGTGTTCTGGATGACGTCATAGTCGTAGTTGGACATTGGGCAGCAGCGCTTGAAGAGGGTGGCAGTGTAGGAAGGATTGCGGTATAGACAACCTGATGGAACGCAAAAATAATCAATAATTTTTATAAAAATTGTTTCCAAAATGACATTTAAGGGTGAACTTAAATGTGTAATTTTTCTATGATAATTATTTTTTGCAATTAACTATTAATGCAGAGTAAATTATTATGAATATTATAGAGCTTG
>JAPMOQ010036552.1:255005-319071 GCA_026543055.1 Argiope trifasciata | reverse complement strand
ATTAACTATTAATGCAGAGTAAATTATTATGAATATTATAGAGCTTGATATCAGTTTTATTCTTATTACCCCATAATACAGATAACAAAAATTAAAGTTTTATGAAATCAATCGATTACTAGATATATTTATTTTAATTTAGAATGTAGAACTATTTATTTAATATCTTAGAAATGCATTAAATTTTAGGCTATTAATAGATAATACATATTTTTTTTTGTTGCAATACTTTGACTAATATTTTTCATAACGCAGTTCATTTCTGAGTTAACGAATCGCAACTGCTTCTAACTTGATACAGGCAGAATATAAAAGACTAAATTTCAACTAACGAGATCAAAACTTTCAAGAGTAAACGGCATAAAATTTTCTGCGATCCTAAACACATTATATTTTTTTATGTAATAAGCACGACTAAATGTTTTTCAACTGCCATTAAAGACAAATTACAGAATTAAAACAGATTATAAAATTCAGGTAACGTTGAAGCAATAATTTTCTATGCCGTGGCCATGCATTCTTTCTGTTATGCTGGAGCCAGTGAAATAACAGTGAAAATATTATTTGTATACATCATGTCGCGAGTAAATTATAACATGAATTTCTTTTTCTTTCTCTTCTTAGTATTCTTTATTTGTAGCGTAATCAACTTCCGCCTCCGACACACCTTATATAACATGTAGTAATGTACTTCTCACCTGTATACCCGGGAACGACGTAGTCTGGCATGACCAGGTGCCCGTGATTGCAAGCAGTGCCCCTTTCTTGAAGTTTCTTCCACAGCAAATGGTCTACCCTACCCTGAAGGTGCATTTGACGCGCCATCCAAGGCATACGATCCATCATTGGGTCTTCTGGACAGGAGAGGCGCAAAGTTCGAATTTCGTTAGGACGTGGTAAGATGAGAGGATGAGTGGTCAGAGAGCCGAATAGTTTGCCAGTATTGAAAGAGTCGTCAGGGGACACGTCTAGAGGGCTATATAAAATACAAAGTACAGTGTACATTAATACGGCAATAGTCCAAACCACCGATCGCTGAAATAATTGAAAGTGCCTTATAAAATCCAATACATGTTATAGAATGACTTATACTTTAATTGAGGGAGAGGTTTGGCCTAAACTTTTTGCATACTTTCTAATAAAGGTATTATTACAGAGAATGCTTTACATGGCATTGGCATACAATAATTATAAGATATTAATCTTTGGTATGAATTTAGCATTTTTACTGAATCAATTGCTTAATCCTTGGTGAGTTTTTTTTGGAGATTAAACCCCATTATGCGCTTAATAATATCGGAAAATCGAATTTGTGCTTCAGGCAACATTTTTTCCAACCGTTTGAAACAAAAATTTGTCACAACACTGAAATTTCAGTCAGAAAAACAGTTGAAAAATTTGATATATTTAAGTCACTGCACATTTGAGTCAATTTACATGCTTAATGTTTTCATTCATATGTGATTCATATATATATATGTGTGTGTGTGTGTGTGTGTGTGTGTGTGATGTTTCTGAACATATAGACTGTAAATCTCTTGTTCTTTTTAATTCAAATTTCGATAGATGTCTACACTTTAGATTTTTTTTTCAATCTGAGTAACATTTTATCCGCCGTTTTGTAACTAAGTGTTAACTGAAATGCGAACAGATAAATTTCTCCTCAAAAGATTCCGCTCAAAAATCGATAGAAATCTAAAAATGAAATTCTTATATGGTTGAAAACCATATAAGAATTTCATTTTTCTGGTTTAAAGTGTTTTGGGGTTATCTTTGTCACACATTGATATATAGACAAACGGACATTTCTTTAAAATGCGTTTTTCGAATTCAAAGAGGTATAAAATGTAAAGATTCGTCAAAATCTCATGTTATATGACGATTACAATACTTTGTATACGAAAAAGAAAAAAATAATAAGATTTTGCACGAGCGAGAGTAAGTGTTGTGTGTGTAATCTGCAGTCTCCAGGCAATACCATACTACTTATAATCATGAAATTTAATGCGCAAGTAGTCGTAATTTTCATGATATAGCATGTGATTCAATACATGTCGGGCACTGAGTTTTAAAATTTGATGTATAAAATTTATGTTGTTTCGTATGATTATTTTTGTGCTATTTGCCAACAGTACCGTCTCTGATGGTCATAAATAAAAATCTATAAACTGTCAAAAAAAAAGCATACAACTGTCCATTTAAAGACACTTGTTCTGTACCTCTGATGCTTTCTATCATATTTTGAATTTTTTTAAAATTCACTTTACAATTTTTTCCGAATTAAAACAAAAACTGCATACACCCAGCTTTCTAATCTTTTCAATTTTTTTTTTCGGATTATTAGTCAAACATTTCCTTTTAATTTAATGCAAGAAAGATCAAAATATCTTTTTTTAAAAATTGAGTTTTGGTTTATTGTTTTTCTCATAAGTTCAAAGATTTTCGTCCCTAATTCATGTGAAGAAATTATATTTCTTTATAGATTTGGCAATGAGCCAAAACAGGAAAAAAAGAGAAATGAAAATTTTATTCATATGATTAAAATTTTAATGGCATCGTTTCGAATAAATTTTTTAATCTCATTGTCTTCCATTTTTGGCTTTCTGATATAAATAGTAAAGATTCATCTAAAAATTCGAACTAAAAATTTTGATGAATCTCCGCGTTTTAGAAGGCAATAAGTTCGAAAAACGTAGTTTTGGTAAATGTCCGTATGTTTCTGACAAACATAATCTAAAAATGCTTTTAGATAGACGGACTAAATTTAATAAATAGTCTTAACACCGTATTTGCGAAAATTCTATCAAATTTTGAGCAAATTCAATTCTGAGAAAGTCGATCCTGCTCTTCGAAGTTAATACGTTAACTACAAAACGAAGAACGTTAGACAGATAAAATTCGGTATGCAGATTCAACATTTCCATTGTAAACATCCAACAAGTTTTTAGCTAAATCCAACATGAAATTTAGTGTGTGTCTGTCGATTTTTTCAGAAGCCTGTAAACGCGATGATTCAAAAATACGTTACATATCAAATTTTGGTTTTATCTCCCAAATTCAATATTTAGATATTATGAACCGCAGAATATAACTCAGAAATAAATCGGCTCCTCCCCTTCCCCTAAAAGACTCGCCAAAGGAGCACACGATATATTCAATAAAAATGTTCAATTCCAGCCAAAGGTTATTAATTCAAAGTTATTGAATTTTAATGCAATGCAAGGCCTTCGCTGAAACAAAATCTTTCATTAAAGATTAAGGGAGAAAATTTTGGCAAACCACTTCAGCTGGTGAATAATATTCTGTAAAATGTATAAATGCTGTTTTATGTGAAAAAAAAACATTAAAACTAATGCAAATTTACATATTTCAGCTGATTAAAAACATAGTAAAAGAACATATGTTATTGGTTAGACTTAGAAGCACAATACTGCAATCAAATTTTAAAAAATCGGGTGATAACTCGGTAAATTTGGCAATCTAAAAAACATTTGAATAGTTTGAGATAATCGTAACAGTTAGTGAGATTAAGTGGATTTGGGCATCATTTCAATATTAAACCATCATAATGTGAGTTAACGTCAAACTTGAGCATCAAATTTGTTGAGTTATAGCTTAAATAAACTCCAGTTTGAAGACAGGTGTTCATAAATCCAACTTTTAAATGTTGGGTAGGTATTTGTCAGTTTTAACGAAGACCAAAAAGCGCCAAGAAAAAATTGCGCCTAAGCGTAAAAGTACACAAATTTATACATTTTAAATATGTCCATAAATATAGATAAAAGTAAGTGTGAATCAAGAGTTATATAGTTTGATGATTGAAATCGTCAAATTTGGGAGATTTTTTTCATAGCTCATTTTGGTCGCCGTTACAACTGAAGAATACCACTGGGTATTTGTGCATTAAATACATACTAATGATTAATCTTTTACAATGTTATAACTATTAACAATACATCTAAAAAATCGTCAAAAATGCCATCATCATAGATAAAATTTGAAACTCATAGTAGCAAATGGCGTGGCAATTAGTGAAAAACCCATCAGTAGAAAGCGATAAAATCAAAATTTTGGCAATGGCATGCTGTTAATACAGCATACCAGGAAGTATCAAATATCCAGCCATACAAGCTTGTTTAAATTTTCAACAAAAAAAATTTAATTATAAGCTCCCAAAACTTCAATAATGAAGTCTATATAATGTGAAGAGTCAAAAGAAAGTTTAATCACGTATGACTGGTTTAAAATGTGTTTCAGGAATGTAAAAGCATGAATTAAAATATTTCATTGGCAAGCTTTAATATGATGTCCTCTAAAAACATGTAAACATCCAGAATTCCATAATGGACAATATCGATGATCGACGTTTAAAATAAAATCGGTCAGAGTAAAGAATATGATTCTGTCTCCGAATATGAGTTTTCAAAGTTGTAATTTACCAAATTCGAAAATACAGAAATAACCAAATAATGAGCAACTACCATAATAACTGATTAAAATGTAGAGAAACTGACGATGGAACATTTTTATCTGATCAAAATTATTTGTAATAAGATTTTGACTGAAACTTTCTTTAAAAATCCCCTTAAATTTTCAGACAACAAGGCAATTTAAAAAATACTAAGCGTTTAGTTTAGATTAGTTATAATAACGTCCCATTGTAAAGTAACACTAGGGCTATTTTGGGATGGACCTCGACATTTTGAACCACGGTCAGATGACGTGGCCGACACCTGAACAGGCACCCCCTCTCCACACCACACCAGCGGGAGGACGTTTGGCCTGACAGACTTAACGTGCAAGATACCCCCTCACACAACGGTTCTTCGATGGAATAGATTTTCGAACCTGAAACCCTCCAGTTCCGTAGCCGGGACCTTACTATCAGGTCATCGTGGCCACAATACTAAGCGATATAACCAAATACCGATCAAAATTATTTTCAAGATAATCAAACAACTGAATTGAATAGCTTGCAAAGATTGAATAAAGTGTTGAAATTTACTTTATTGTGCCCCTTCACATCATCGAAGATATCAAAAAAAAAAAAAAAAAGCCAAGTCAAAAATTTAAGATGACTTGCAGAATGAAACAGTACTCTGAATAGGGTTGCTACAAAATGTACTCCGTTTCTTTGTTAAATACTGAAGCAAGTTTTTTTTATTCAACCAAATAAAAGAAATCTAAAAAATTCTAATTTAAAAATATTTAATTATTTACCCTTTTTGATACAACTGAGGAATGTAATCATTTCGGAATCTTATGTTGCGTTCTTCCATCTCAAAGCTGTCTTATTTAGTACGCCTATCAGAGGAAAAAAAATGAAATAAACTTCAAATAGTTACATCAATTTCAAGTCATGGAGAATATTATCTTTCCTCTGTATTGATTTGATTTCTCGCCAAACGCGACAAAATCTAGCCAACATGTTCAAAACTTACCAAAAGACCGTAAGCCTGGATGGCTACGAAATATTAATACAAAAATCTTTTCGGTTTTCATTTGAAAAATTGTCAAAACTACATTTGAAAAGAAAATCGCTATCAAAAAATTCAACTTCGGCCAACGTACATTAATTTCAAGTGAAGCCAAGTTTTTTTTTAGCTGAAACATGATTACATAATTAAACTAAAGCATAAACAATAATTTTTTCCCAATATCAAACAAAATGAACAAAACATCAAAAATTTGCAAAATGCAAAGATTGCAATAAGATTTTAGGGTTGCGAAAAAAATTAATTGGATAACTAGAGTTGGCGGATTATCACCACAGAAAAATTCTATTTATGCAACGGTATTGTGTAATTCAGTTTAGCTGTTATATTAAAAAAAAATTAAAGCATAATCTATGTTTTTATACGTTTGTGTCCCACAAATATTATCCATTATCGATATTTCAGTACATGAATGCATAGTTTAGAATATGAATATAAAAATGAATCAAAAGATTTTAAATACAAATTAGTTCATTTAAATAACAATTAAAGAGTTTTCAAAATAATTAACAAAATAAATTCCACTTACATCTTTTAGGAACCTTGTAGTGAGTTTTGTCTGAAACTGTCTTTTAATTATTGTACATTTACAATAGAAGAAACAAGTTTTTAAAGTTGCCAACACACACAAAAATACATTATTTAAATGGCTGGTAACTAACTAAAATGCTTAAAACGCCAGACGGAAGAGGAATATAACTAGCTATAAAGACTGCTTATGCGTGATAAAGGTTTAAAAAGGAAACAGCCGAAGATATATGCTATCTAATTTAGCACGAAAGCAATGACATACACGCGATCGGTGTATACTACATCTATTTCTTCCCTTTTCAATCAACAAAAGCAATTTTCTGTTTGGGACTATACATCAAATACTTAGACATGATACAACACATCCAACTGATTGGTTTGAAATTTCTTTTTTTCAAATATGGAATATTTCTAATCAAAATCTTCGCGACATGAAAATACATCATACTACGGTTATAAGAAATTTGCTATTAAGCATCCAAAATGCCATGGCAAATTAATTAGGAAAAAAAAATTGAGTCTTACTTTGACTTACTAATTTGACCGTATCCTTATATATGTAAAATACTTAACAAAACTAAGGAACTAGTTCTCTGTTCCCACTATTTATCTAATTTCACCTTACCTTTTGTTGTTTTGTCTAAGAAATATGATTTCTATCTATTTCCATCAACGGTTCACGTGTTCTGAATCAATTTTAATTTTCGAAAAAAATTTCCAAAATACTACATCAGTTTGTATTGCATATATGGAGAAAAGGCATAACAAAAAATTACTAGCCATAGCTGTTGCAAAAATTTAGGCAATTTATTTTCATTACTCTTCAAACTATACATTCTCTATGCGAAAAAAACTTATTTCGATTCCCAGTTCTAATCATTACACGGATTTCATCATTTTTTTTCCTCATTTGAAATACATGATGTTGAGATGCGATGCTCACCACTCTCAGAATTTTATTTTCGATAAACATTTCAAAATAAGACAACTGGGCCGATTTGGAGCTCACCAAGGCTAATGAACCAATCAGAATTATTTATATTTATTGTGCAAATACAATGTTTAAAATAATATTTACATTTGTTGTGATAAAATTCTGTACATAAAAATCAGTCGTCATGAATACATAAATTCATTTAATTAACATAATGGATGAACAACCGATTTCCAAATAACAACTAGTAAAGCTAAAAACACATTAATGATTGTTTTACGAGAGTTTTTTCCAAGAAGTATAAAACATTAGTGTACTTAAAGACAAATATATTTCTTTGCTAAAGAAGATATTAGTGTGTGAACTTTAAAAAAAAAAGTTCTTCAAAAAAAGCTCCAGAATGTTCTGCAGGCTGTTAACAAACTGATATATTGGTATACCCAATTTGGAAAATAATAAATTGTTTCAATCGTCATACTTAAAAAATAATAAGTCTTCATCGAAAAAATATATTCCAAATGTTTAAATGTTCGGGAATACGAAAGAATATTATTAAAAACCTGCAATTTTGTTTTCCCGCACTAATAATACCATCTTAAGAAATAATGATTTACAGTTATCTGTATTTGATGGTATCGGATGTCATGTCAGTGATACCAAAGCTTGGAGACAAACTTGGCGACCATTTGGCGATAAAATAGATAATACCCGAAACATCAAAAATTTTCCAGATCCATCCATTAGGAGCCGATATACTACCAGAATGCTCCTGATTGGTTCAGAAGCTTTTAGCTCCGCCTGCAGGAGCTACAAAAGATCGGCAATCTGAAGCTGGAGTGGTGGTGAATCGAGTAGACCTGAATTGAGAGATCTTGGATTGGTAGTCCTGAGCTGAGGTATAGAGTCGTCAGCTGAGTCGCCGGTAGTAGTGGTAGTCCTGGCGAGTGGTCCTAAATTGTGTTGGCGTGAACGGTGGAATTCTGGCGAGTGATCTGAATAGTCGTCAATCGTCGAGTACTAAATTGAGAGGACTTGAATTGATCGTCATCGTGGAAGAGAAGTCCGGAATGGAGGAGTCACCGAGTGAATACCGAAGCAACGACGGAGTGCCGAAATGCTGTGTGTCGTATTCTAGCGTCTAGTGTTGTAGCCCGTTGTGTGAAGTAGTGAGTCTGCAGCTAAAGAAAGAAGAGACAGAGGAGTAGATAGAATCTGCAAAGATTCCCTCTCCTGCTGAATCCTGTCTGGCCGCTTCGTATGCTGTGGACATTGTCACTGCCGAATTTCTACGTGTGGGCTGCTGTGTGCTGTGTTCCTCTCGGCTATATACAGATGTCGTCTTTCTGCTGTCCTGCTTTGTGTGTAAATAAACGTCGCCATTGTGTCAGTTCATTGTTGGTCATCTTCCACACCATACACCCACTACATGGAAAACGAATCCAGCGAATAGGAAAATCAGTAACAGTATCTTTTTTTGATATTGTTGCACACACATCATGGAAGAAAATTACAGTTATTCCGAAAACTAACTTTTTTTACGGTTAACGTTTTCAGATTTTAATGTCACAGAAATGAAAAAATGATTAACTTAATATTTTCAGAGAATATTTTAAATAGTTCCAACCTAGGGGCAACTCGTATAGACATACTTCGGAATTATAGCACTTCAGCGTTATCAACTTTTTATACCTCAGGAATATAAAACGCGCCAAGGGAAAACATCGTAAAAGTCACGAGAATTCATCAAGAATTTGACAAATCTCCAAGTTTCAGACCACCCCGAATTCAAAAAATACATTTTTACTTTCTAATATACAAAATGTAGAAAAAAAATTGCAATGCCAAAAAATGCAAACTCGAGATTTTGAAAAATTTCTCGAAATCTCGAATTTAAAAAAACACCATTTAAAAAGTTTGCAAGTCTGTCACAAAAGGATGCAATTTAAGATAAAGAAAGAAATTTGGTAACGGGTTTAAATTAAATTTGTAGATTTAATAACTTTAGTGGAAATATGTCAGATAATGCAAAACAAAGAGAACTAGATAGTTAAAATCGGTACACTAATTTAACATTTATAGAGTAAACACTTATCAAGTTTTGAAGTAAATCTAATAAGGGGTTGACTATCAGGTGTTTGTATTTTCAGAAGCAATTAAATTGAATAAAGTCGCGATAAATCAAAATTGCAATAACTTAAAAGTATCAAATTTGTTTGTGAATATTTGATTACAAGTGTAGTTTTGTGTCAAATTTTTTGTTCCGGCGATCAACCACTATCTACTACTTACCACATCAATCCCCAAGGATTACGCAATAGATTCAGTAAAAACTATTAAATTCACGCTAAATCTTAATATTCCATAACTATTGCACCTCAATGCCCTTCAAGGCGTTCCCTGGGATGGTGATGCCGTGTCAACACGGAAAGGGAATGACGTAATTTCTGACGATAAAGAACCTGGAGCGCCCGAAAGCAGAAGTTTGATTTCTAGCTCAAATGAAGATGACACACACACATATCCTCTTTTTACAGGGGAGGGGGGGTCTTATTCACATATCTCACAGATAGAACACAGTGGAACAACAATCATGTCCAAACCAGGAATCGAACCCGGGACCCCAGATCACAGGTACGACGCGCTACCTCTGAGCCAAGACGCCAGAGTTCCCTCGGATGACACCTTTACAAGAAAGCATGCGAGAAATGTTCGTGAAAATTATTCCACAGGTTGTCTCCCGCTGTGCCGATACGTCTTGCATACAGCCGACCACCCCGCCACTACTGAACGTAGCAGTATCGACAGGATTTGTTGTGGTCGTGCCGACACGCCTGTCCGTGAACACGAAAACTCAAAAACAATGTTGGCTAGATAGGTGAAATTTGAATATGATCTTTAAAAGAAATATTTTTTATTAATAGTCTTTAAATTATTGTCTATAATTATTATCCGTCACTGGAATGCAATTAATATACAATACCCATTTTTTAAAAATTATACTTTGAAAGAATACCGAAAATAAAAATTTGAGTGCTCGTGGAGTTCAGAGTCCTTCTCAAAGTTCACAATATTATGCATGTAATATATCATACTTTTGTTACGTAGTATGCGAAACATTTTCGGGCAAACCATTTATGTTATTTAGTTTAAAGTGTGAATTTTAAAAGGGTCATCAGCACTTGAAAGTTGAAACAAACCTATGTGGCATTACCAGACTCTCTCACTGCTCAAAGTCACATTGAAAGGAGAAATGAAATCTTCTCAAATAACAATGGAATTTTTAGCTAATGATGATGACAAAAGTAGGAAATGAGGGAGAGATTTTAATTTAGTTTAGTTTTATTAACGTCTTTTTCAAAGCAACACTTAGGACTATGTTGGGACGGACCTCGCCATTTTGAATCTCGGTAAGATAGTAAGAACGACAGCCGAGTTGGCACTATCCTCTCCAAACTTCCACACCACACCAGTGGGAGGACGCTTGACCCCGATGGCTTTTACATGCACCAGACCAGCTTACACAGTGGAATCGGGTCCTGGACATAAAATTTTCCGGTTCTGAACCCGAGACCTTACCACCAGTTCACCGCGGTCCGAGAGAGAAGGCAAGTAGAATTTTTCCTCCTACGAACTTGCTTAAAAGAGAGATCTGCCCATTTTCAGATTCGGAAAATCCAGGATTTTTCACAAGTTCCATTCGACTTGGATATTGTCAAATGAAGTCTCAAACTAAAGACACAAAAAAGGCGTTTTTTTACCCTTTCTTTTTTTATCAACTTTTTTCGGCGACAAGCTGGTTTACTGGAAGTATTAGTTGTTAATTTCTAATAAATCTCTTATGTAAAACTTGGATGTACACGATTTTACTACTTATAAAGTCTGCTATTTTAATAGTCTTACAATTGTTCTATTGTTAATGCAAACGGAAATTTTTATTACTTCATAAAATAATAAAACGGAGCATCGTTTAATATTAAACGATGGATTTAATACTAAAACGGAGCATCATTTTAGTATTAAATGCGGTATGCATGTTTATTAGCGCAGTTGTTATTGCCTTTCGGCAGTCAATGCAATTTTTAAGAATAAATCTTTTACAAGAATATTGAAGCAGACGAATTAATCTTTAGTTTCTAAGCTCTTTAAATTTTATTTGTTGAAAATAATTTACAAAACAATTCAAGTTAACAATAATGCACATCAATCACTGTCTTCATCCACAAATTTTTAAACAGTTTCAGAAAGAAAGGCAAATATAACTTCATACTGAATTTTTCAGTTATGTTCTTGCAACTTTGACCTTTGTATAAGCCCCTCCAATAAAATGCTTCGAATCGCGGAAGATGGCATCTTCGAGTCTGAAAGATCACAAATAAAAGGATAAATAAATGAATAAGTTGATAAGAACTTTAAAACATAATTGATGTATTTATATCGATAAATGGCAATGCTGTATGTGTTTACAAGAATTTCCTGCCTTTATTGGCTACAGTGAAAAAAAATCGGCCCATCATTAGTTATAAAGGTGAGTCGGTTGTACTTCGAAACCTTGATACTTCACGTTTAAAAAAGATAACGTTCATCTAGTATTACGTTCATCTAGTATGTTTTGGAAAAATAAAGGTTCTGAAAAATGCAAGAATCATAGTCTTGTTTCTATTGGATAACAAGATCCAGACGTTCGTCAGAAGAATTTTATATAACGCCACTATTCCAGGAGATTATAAAAACCGATGCAGACACATGAGGGATCAATCCCTCTTAGGAATCGAATTCTCAGAATAAGTAGGGAGCTGTGGATGCTGATTGCTATATTTAATTAGTAATTAGCAGTATGTTTGTCTTGCTAGTTGCTATAAAATTTGTTTTTTGTGCACATCTCAGCTGTTTTTTTTTTTTTTTTTTTTTTTTGTAAAGTTGTACTTTCAGAATATTGGTGGAATAAAATGTCATTTTCTACTATCTAGCTGATTTGACGACGTTCATAAAACATTAAAAGGACGATTTTCGAGATAATATAATCTCACAAACAGTCCTACCTTTTTCGGACATCAGCTTCAATTTCTTCTGCGGTCTCTTCGTCTAGAAATTCATTATCATAAATAGACATTTTGTTTTCAGTATCAGAAGGCCAGTGAGATCTGTTCGAGGGCGAAAAATTCATTCCGATTAGAGCAAATTTTTATGTAAGTTATGAAAACACTTGTCTGTTTTAGTTTTTTACTTTTATTCTATTTTAAATTCCTTAGAGAAATCAAATTATATATTTCCTTTTAAAATGCAGAAACAAATTTTGTCTTTTTATTATTATTATTATTATCATTAACCGAAAAAATTAGAATCTTTTACAAAAAATAATGCAAATAATGAATAATGTTGGATTTAAAAAAATAAAAATCAGGTATTTTGGTATTACCCCGTCAATCGATTTCGCCAACTCCAATCATCGCCAAAAAATATCTTCGCGAAAGTATCCTTTGGCCTATTTCGCGAGAACGACGCATTTTCGCGAGCATTGACAGGTCAACGGGATAATGCCAAAGTACCTCATAAAACTATTTACAAATTTCATGCAAATATTATGTTTTGGTGAGAAATAGCTTCTGAAACAAGCAAAATTATCAATCAATATCAATACATTTATAACTTTCTAAAAAAGCAAATTTTCAAAAAGTTAAAACTAAACTAAATCAATTTTTAAAGATATAGATACATTTTATTACAAGCAATCAGCAATTCAAAAAATTGTAATAGTATTTACATTTTATTCAAAAAAGTATTACTCATGACAGCATTCTTTCTTAGCTTTAAGTTGAATGCTGCTCACCTTACGATTAACATGAGCTACATTCGAAATACTAATAAGAGCGTACGAAGTAATTACTCCAATACTACTTACGTAATTGAAATTTGAAGATACTATTAAATAGTATCTTCAAAAAATGATTTTTCAATTTTAGACTTATAAAACCGGGGACATTTTACTAATTACAGAAATGTAAACTTTGTACAGGTTTGAAAAGTCAAATAATATAAATTATTTTTTGACAAAGAATTTAACAGCAGCTTCTATGTAAAAACATTAGGTGTTTTTTTTTTTAAACATCCTGGTTTCACTCCCTTCTCCAACTCCGGACTATATAGAATGCATTCTATTTATTACAATTCTATTGTATTTTATACAATATTTACAAGCATTATGCCTCCTATAAGCATATATTTTTTTCTGTCCAGCACTATTAATATTTAGAGCAGAGGTGTCCAAACTTTTCGCGGCATGGGCCGGATCGAAATTAGATCCATGTTATACGGGCCACATGTAAATACAAATTGAAAAATATCATTATGAGTAAAGTAGCATTAAATACTATTAATTAATACTATTTTATTGTAACTTGAAAATACAAAATACTAAACAAAAAAAGTATAATTATTTTATATAAATTGAAATATTTTCATGCAACTTCTAATGCGAATGATAAAACTGGTTTTTTGTTGTTGAAGAATGTCTTTATAGTTGGGATCAAAATTTGTTACACCAATCATAAGCAATGACTGCAAATGATCATCAGATAAATTTACTCTATACTTTGATTTGAGATACTTCATTCGAGAAAAAGTTTGTTCACACACGTAAGTAGTCCCAAACATTGAAATGAATTTACGAGCAAATTTCTTCATATTTGGAAACTCTTTGTGCGCTTGCAATAATTCCATGAAAACGTTATCGAAATCAAAACGATATTTGTTTATTTATATTTAAGTGCTTCTTTAAGCGAACTATTCAAAATTGCTGATGCTTTATTTACAACAAAACAATAAGACTCTGCTTATCGTCAAAATTCACATACGTATAAAATTTCTTTTATGTTTGAGTTACCGAAATATATATTTTTTATTTAGTCTTACAACTTAACAGCGCGACAGACATTTGTGTTTGGTCAGGTACAACAACTCCGTTTTGTTGGCCACGTAGTTTTTCGATATACCTTAATGAAAATGAAAAGGTTTGGGCGAAAACATCATTATGTTTTAAAACTCTCCGCGGGCCGGATAAAATCACTTGGCGGGCCGGGTTCGGCCCGCGGGCCGTAGTTTGGACACCTCTGATTTAGAGGATTCAAGCAATATATCAAGCAAAATATCTTTTTTTTTTTAAATTTTAGTTGTTCAAACTATACAACATTCATTTTATCCTTTTATATTTTTATTATACGTATATTTAAATGAAAACAATATCACAGTAATAATTAAACCTATGATCATATATTAAACAGATGCTGGAGTGATTTTACTCGCAATTATTATTTCTGAACGTATTGATTTTGGTACAAAAACAAAACATCACAAGACATTAAATTTGCCTTTCAACAAACAAATATATTCTTATTTTTCTATTATTTTATAAAATAAACCATTTGCTCTATATGTCCTACATTTCCTAACAGATATTAAATTTTAATTTCGAAAAAAAAATCCTTTATTTACAACTGGAATTTTAGGAATATCCGCTAACAAGAATGTCCCAATATCTTGAAAATTATTGACCACGGCGAATGTGGAAAAAAGTAATGCTTAAAAATATCTTTTAGAAATGGTCGATTATTGGGGGATGAGGATCGATTTGATATGCAATTCGTATGACCTTCATATGACCACTGATGGAACTAATTGCATATAAAACAAAAATTGTCTAATTTACTTTATTTATATTAACGTCCACTAAACAACACTAAGGCCATTTCGGGACGAACCTCATAGTTTTGAAACATGTTCAGATGACGAGGACGGTACCTGAGCTGGCAATCATCCTCTCCAAAATTTCCGCACCGTACCAGTGGGAGAATGTTTGTTCCTGGCGGATTCAACGTGCACCAGACTCGCTTACTCGACGGTTCTTCGGTGAAATCAGGCTTCAATTTTTAAACTCTTGGTTCTGAATCCGTGACTTTACCACAAGGCCAACACGGCCACAAAAGTTTTCTAGCTCAGCAAGGAGGTATGTTTGTTTGGTTTCTAATTATTTTAAATGCGTAGACGATGAAAGAGTAATCCATTACTAAAGGCAATGAGCTGATCTAATATATATTTTTAATTGCTTTTTGTCTCAAAAATACAATAGTATGAAAGATTCATTTATTTGAATATTCATATGTCTGAGATTAATTGTTATGACAATAAAGGCAGGATAAATATTACGCGCTACACTTTATGAAAGCATAGTGATAATATTCACGTTCTTCAACGTCACGTTGTTTCACCATTTTTTTAAATATTTTACAAAAAAGTGAATATTAGACGTGTTAATGCATACACTGGTCTTCTTAGAGGTCTGGTCCGCTTCCCATCTTCACAATGTAAATATCTTTTCACTTCTATAGGCCTGTAATAGAAGAAATTAATTAATAATGCCTGCCAAAAGAACAAAGAGTAATAATCCTATAAATATACATTAAGTCTCTTAAAAAAGCATTTACTCATACGCATATTCTGCTATTGCATCATTCTGATTTTTACTTTCTCAAATATGAAGTATAAAAATAGAAAGTTTTGTAATGTTGATAAATTTTCCTTTTTCAGATTCTCACAATAACGGACTTTTAGAAATTATGTCTGTCTATCCGTCTGTTTGTTTTGACATTCTGTAAATATAGATATGCTTTAAATTACCACTCAACTCTGCCAAAAGAATAGTCCTTTGTTTGTTTATTTGGTTGTATGTGAACGTGAAATTCAAAAACGCAAAGGCATAAAAAGATAAAATTTTTCGACATAAAATTTTATATGTATGGACCAATTGGTCGAGAGGACGATGACTGTAATTCCTATTCGGCTACTATCGTATAACTACACTACATGCAATGTCGTAACTTCAGGAAGTCGGATAGGTGAAGGCTTTTGCGATTTCGATGCATGTTATTAAGGGGTTTGCTGCCTTCCTCTCAGCCTTACCTTTTTAATCTATTCTGGGAATGTAGGCTTTCTCAAAGAGAATTGAAAATAATATGCTATATTGTTTAGACACGCCACTGCATCCAGAAAACAATACTTTCCTGACGATAATGATTAATAAATAATTGACAGTAATATTTTGGTAAGAATTTTAGAAACTCCCAAGGAAAATTGATGAAGGTTGTTAATAGAAATAACAGAAAAGGAAAGAGGCTTTTCCAGAAAATTGTTTCTATAGAAGCTGCAAGGAAAATTGTTGAAAGCATTGCTCTTTAAATCTTTCCGATAGCCATGCCCACTGTCAGGATGATTTCATTGCATAAGATTATATGTGGAAAGATTCTGATAAAATATCTGAAATTGAATGCAAACATCATCTCTAAGTTGTACACATTCAGCACTGATGACGCTCAAATTTCTAACCGAAGCCATAATCTCTAATGACTAGATAAAATTAGTCCACTTCAAATATATAGTAAAAACAAATAACGCTCGAAACAAATTTGAATTTTTTCCCCAACAGTCGTTACTGATGGCTTAGCAAATACGAATAAGTAAAATTTTTCTAGGAACTAATTTTTTGAATCTCGTTCTCATCAATGCTCAACTAATGCAATAGACATAGTTCTTTGTTCCTTTATCAAGTTGGTTCAACAGATGACAAACGAACTAAGGTTTTGTTTTTTTTATCCTTGTTTTTTCCTAAAATTCACTCTTAAACTTTCTCACACTAGTTGTTACCTCACTGGATTATTCTGATACTTATATCATTCATGAAATCAAAATAGTGGTGTGGATAAAGAACAGGAGCAATATGAAACCAGCTGATAGATGAACACGACTTCAGAGTCTGATTTAAATCAGGCATAAAACGCCAAATTTTAATTTAAAAACAGCGACTGTGATATCTTCGATATTTTCTCGCATATTCTGACATAAAAGCAACTCCCACTACTGCCATTTTCTTTTGATAAAACCAGAGACATCAGGTAAAATCATAAATGCCGTTTATACTCAAACGTTTATTTTCAGACTAACGCAATGAATTTTGTATTTCGCTGCACTACAACAAAAGAAGGATAAGAAACGAATATGCATTCTAAATGCTCTTTTTTATTTATTTGATTAATTGAAACCAAAATTCGGCAAAGAATTTCAATCATAATAACAAGATCATGAGCAAATTGCATTTATTTAAGTTGTTGCAATTTTAAATTATTATGTTTAATTACATATAACAGTACAAATGGATAGACGACTGATTCCTTGTCCAGCTTAATTCAAAATCTGACATTAATATACAATTTAATGCTGAGTTGAAACATGAAGATTTGTCAAAATCTTGAGTTCGAATTTTTTAGTAGCTACAACACTTTCTATATGAATATTTCAAATACAAGAAAGTATAAACTTTTTTTATGAACGCAGTTAGATTCGAAATTAGAGAGGACAAGAACAATGTTAATGAATAATGGAAACGTATTCCTAAATTACCCCATTGTCTGGCACTCGAGAACTCGTGCTTTTATAGAAATATTTTTCAACAATTTCTCCAGTTTTTTCAGTCTTCCAGCCAATGGTTCCAATCGGCAATCCATATCGAACCCGGACACTTTCTCATCTAACTCCTCTCGCAGTTTGAAAATATAATCCTTTAAAAAGCTCCTCTTGGGTATCACCGAGAATAATAAAATCAAATTTCAAAAACACACTTTCATTAATTTATAGAAATAACAGTAATTTTTTCAAAACAAAACAAAAAACTGCTTTTATCAATGTATGAGGATATTAAAAACAATTTTCAAAAACAAACTTTCTTTAATGCACCTTTTCACTTTTGGGAACTACCTGATGTACTAGAGATATAATTAATATTATAATTAATTTCAGTTAAGGTGTGGTGTTTAGTTATAGATTCATACCCAAGATACTGTTAAATTGTCAGAAAATAAAATCGTGTTATTTTAATCATTTTACTTAATCATTTATTATGCATTACATATATTTTGTTCATTGTGCATAGAAATCTTTCTAATGAATATCAGTCCCATGACATTATAGCATTATTAAAAATATAAATTACAGTCATCTATCTTCTAACTTTCACGTCACAATTATCTATCTAGACAAATAAAAAAAAAGTAACCACTTTTTTTTTTATTTGTCTTGTAAATTACATAGACATTAAATAGAATCCATCTTCCCTAATTTTTAATAATAAAACAAAACGGCGCTGTTAATGATTTAGCAAAATAGTGAAAACTACTTGAAATTCAGAAAAAAATTTAATAATTAAAAAACAGACAAAAAATTATTTTTAATAAAAACTGCCATAATTAAACAAAAATGTCCACAACCGTTAAATGTATATCATTAATTTTTTTTTAATTTTGAAGTCATGAAACAAAAATTTCATTATTCATTAAATTTATATCATTAAATAAATATATATTTATTTTAATTTTTGGTACAATGTAAAATTCATTTTTGTGATGATAATATTTTATGGAATTCATAGGGGAAAAAATACAAAATTCAACTAAATTTTTAATTCATTAAATTTTTTTAAAAAATCGCTCAGAGGCGTACATTCCTACCCTCCAAAATATACATTTACTAAATTGAATCAGTATAGCACCAGCAATACACAGACTCATTTTTATTAGTAATATAGACTAGAGGTATTCCAAAATTCCTAATGAATTTGTGATCTAATATGGATCCAGCATATTTAATATTTTTTCACTCAAGATATTCCATGGACCAAAAAGAAACTTTCGTAAAGAATGACAATCTTCATTACTAAATATAATAAATAATTACACAAATAATAAAAAATTGCTGAATTAGCTCATATACGGATTGAATTAAATCCAATAGTGAAAAGGAATTTCTGTTTGTGTGAGGGATATCTAAAGAATATTTAAAGTATTACTTAAGCAACAGCAACATTTGGTGCAAAAAAACAGTTCTTTATATAAGCTTTTGCACATTGAAGAGGTTTTGTCAGTTCTTTTCTTGTCACTTGACCAAAGTTGCTTATTTATGTGTGTGTTTCATACTGCTATCATTTGGTCTGATGAAGATTTCAAACACGAAACCATTTTTGAAAGCTATGCAGAGAAACGTATGCATTTAGGATCTTGTCATGATACATCATTAAGGAAACTCTGATATGTTAAGTGTTATTTTTTTAAATTTAATTTTCTAATAATTAAAATTTCAAAAAAAAAATTACTCAGAGGTACACGTTTCTGCTCAGCTTATATTGCTCATTAATTTATAATTCATTAACTTCCTTGGAGATTAGCGGAGAATACTGGTTATACTTAATTCCAATGATAAATTAATTTTACATAGCTTCATTGACGATACTCTTCCTAAAGGAGTAATTAGAAGTGAAGTTAATATTATTGACTATAATGTTAAGTTTCATTATAAACATTGTAGACCACAATGCTGTTATTAAAGTCCCAAAATAACAAGTCTGACAGTGACTTTATAAATTTAAATGACTATGAATTTTATTTAAAATACAATTAATCCTCATAAGAATTATTATTAAAATCACCACCTGTTTAAAATTTTAAAATTCTGCTACTTCAGGAAATGAGTTAAAAACCGATCACATGATTCCATCTTCATAAAACATGAAACAGATCAAGTTAAATAAAAGCGCGTAAGGGGGAAAAAGTATTTGCTCTGAAATTATACTCAGTCTCACCAACTCCTCAATATCCACCAAAGTTGCTTCATTTATTTTTAGCATCCTGTCTTCTAAAATGCTCATATCCTTTTTTGTCATGCCTTGTACAGTATCAGAACGATCTGCTTTCTGAAAAAGAAGAAATGAAAAATTTCACATATTTACACAAACGAAGTAGTTAATACAAATATAAATTATACAATTATATAAATACATTAATACAAATGAAGTAGTAGTTAAATTAAGTAGTCTTTTCGATTTACTTTCAAACTTTAATACCACATAAAATTATCAAACAAAAATGAATGATGATGAAAATAACTAATATAAGGTTTCATTAATACGACTTGGGGATGAACAATCATCAGAATATATTGGTATAAAAGATCCTCTTTAAAATATTGAAAGTAATCATTGATAATAAGGTATTAATTAATTTTAAATAGAAGATACATTGTAAGCAATGAAAATCATTTTCTCAATACCTCTTCTTAATATCTTTCATAGTATCTTTCTATTATTTATACGACAATCGCACAAAAATCTTGAAACTCGGGCAAGGCCGTAAAAACCACTGGTGTTCAGAATTTTATTTTCAAATAGCGGACATAAGAGTTAGGTGGTTCTTAGTAGAGCAAAGAATACAAAATATTTATTTTGGACACTTTTTTTCTGGCTTGAACCAGTTGAATCCAAATTATGACACAGAATTAGTCAACCTCAGTACCAAGATTCATTTATTTAAATAAATTTCGAGCAACCCCATTAGCATTCATGTCAATGTGCAGAACGGCAACTATTAATAGATTTGATTCAACTTCTAACAAAAAAAAGTTAGATTTTAGATGCATGTTAGATTTTATACATCCAACTCTTTACATTCGGCAGATATCGCAATTAATTGCACTCAAACAGATAGACAAACTTCTTGTCCATATACGTTCAAAATTTTATAAAAATCTACACATTTAAGAGTTTAAATCACACACCAAATTTCATCCAACTAATTCAATGTGTTTTAAAATTATAGTCTTCACAAAGCAGTAGATATAATTCCAAAAATGTTTTTTGCGGAAATATAAAATACGGAGATTTGTCCGAATCAAAAGCAGTAATATTTTAACAATTGCACTATTTTTTTAATTCGTTTATTTCTTTTTGTATGCTACTTATACGAGAAAGTAGAAGGTTACTTTCGCTGATCGAAAATATTAGTAATTTTGAAGTTAGTAAACTTTGTAGTAAGTAAAATGTAGTTAACTTTGAAATTACATTCGTGAAAAATTGTGGAACATTTATAAGCAAATGAAACTTGCACGAAAAGTAATAACTGATTAAAATAATTATTTATATTTTAAAAAAATATCCCAGTTACTTGCACTTAAAGAAACAGACAATCTTCTTATCAATAATGTTAGTCAACTTGATTTTTTTTTTTAAATCTTCAAATTTGGAATGCAAACTAAATTTTAACCATCTACCACAAAGTGTTTCTTAGGTATTATGTTCACAGACCATAATTTAAAAAATGCGTTTACAGGATTTAAGGAACAAGGAATTCCATCAAAATCTCGAGCTTGAATGTTTTGAGGATTATTATACTTCAAATACGATAAAGTAAGAAAACATTTCTGATGGTCAAAATGCTTATTGCATATAGTATTAAGTTAAAGTATAGTGAAATTTTTCATTACTTAACACATTCTTCACTGATTTTAAGTATTTTAATTATTTATATTTCTAAATCTAAACTCTTGTATCATTTATTTTGCAACATATAAAACTTCCTAAAACACATAAATAATTACTTTATCAAGAGCAATCATCATTTCTTCAATATGAAGGTCATTTAGATTGGCCTTTTCTTCGACAATCTGCAAAAATAAAAATGAAAATTATTTTCAGTTTAAATCAAATGGATATTGTAACTTCAAATTTTAAACAACACAATAGTTTTTCCGATACATTTTTTTGGTAATAAAATAAAATGTACTTTCAAAATTTCAATTTTAAAAAAGGAATAAAAAAGGGGGATTTAACACAGAAAGGTCAAGCAAATTAATCTTTTATACATTAAGTAAATCAATAAACATTCAATAAATAAAAGGTTTCTGTTTATACCCTCAACCTATACTTATCATAAATAGCGTTCAACATGCATGCGGTGTCTAGACAAATCTGTTGCACATGAATGCTGCCTCAATTCACATCGATTTCCAAATTTTAAATTTATTATTATTCTGATTATTGCATTATTCAGATGATTTTTCGCACACATTTTCCGATATTAGCATTTCTGACTTATGAGGGGGCAAAAACAATGAAGAAAATGAACAATTGTTGCACTGATTTTGAATTTCTGATGTAACTAATGGAGTTTTAAGAAATTTTTAAAAAGTGATCACTTTTCTTGAATGTTTTTGGAAATTGTAACTAAAATTCCTGAACGAGACATTCTATTGCAGATAGTGTTTTTTTTATTATTTTTTAAAATCATTATTAGAAAAATTCTCATTAATTTACAACAAATGCGATCGAAATATTTTTTTTCATTGGTTTCCATCCCCTCCCACATTTAATCAAAGTTTTTTTTTTATTTTTTTATTTATTGAATCTCGAGAACCTTACTTCGTCACTGATTTGACAAGGAGATAGATTAGAAGATCAAGATTCTTAAAAATTACTTTCATAAATTCTAAAAGTAGCATTTGCAATATTCTTTCTAATATCATTGCCTTTCTATTTTAGGAAGGTTTTTATTTCCAGCTATTTATTTCAACTCTTATCATCTGCAGTTTACAGACGCTATCATTGGCAAAATAAATAAACGGGCAAAGTATATATTGGCTTTGCTATTCATTTCATGTTAATGTGGCTTTGATTTCATTGATATTCATTACATCACGCGCAATGCCCTATGAATTATCTGAGTTATAAATAGAAATTGCTCAAAATCATATTCGCGTTGATTTGTCTACTTTTTTAGCCATTTAAAGATTATAGTCGCCTAGCCAAGCAACCCTGTAGACAAATAGGAATTAACTGTATCAAAATAATTAATACAGTGTTTAAGAAAAAGCAGGTTCTAAGTTTTTATTTCAAAGGAAAGATATTCGATGGAAATACATATCTATATCCTAGGGTAGAAGGCAGTTCAAAGTTTTATTATATGCATTCAAAGTGATGGAAATTTGTTTTAAGACAATCGTTCGAACTGGAAATCTATTTATTGCCACACATGAAATGACTGATACTGGTTATACACGGTATCGATTCGATCTTGCATATTTTCAAGGGGATTCTGCGGATTCTTAATGAATCGGATATGATATCAAGCTATCCATCTAAAGAAAAGGAGCTATTTCCCATTCCGAAGAGACCCAAGCTACCAACGTCACCAAATAGTTCGTCCGCTATCCGGAATGGTCCTTAACAGCAGCTGGTCATGCGGAAAGGGTATGTTAAGAAATGATCATCTGGATGATATAGGCATGTAAGAAGATAACCAGGCCACAGAAACATGTAATGTTGAAATGCTAATTTCTATCAATCAAAGAATTTCTGAACAAACCAACCACAAGCGTTCCTACAACGAACATGTCGCCCACATCAGTGAAAAATTATAAGATGAATTCATTGCCCGGCACTCAGTGGAATTATGAATGCCATTACTCTGATAATTGTTTACGAATTTCTTGTGCAAATTGCTTATGACGTAGCATTGTTTATAAAACGAAAGTTGCGCTACAATACAACAATGGATCTATTCTTTGCATACTGCAGTGCACAAAATAATTTTTATTACAAATCGACAAGCTTTCATAAACAAATAAAAGCAATGTCTTCTTTACCATGATTGTCCGAATGCATATATTAAAACTTTGAACTTTTCTATATCCAGTGATGTATCATCAGCATCTCCAACGATTTATTGCAGTTCGTTTGAAATAAATGCATTAAATATAAGCTTCCTTTTTAAGTAATTCTATATATTGTTATTAATTTGCAATACTACATCCCAGTACAATATGTCACTTGGCAAGAAAAACAGTTTTAAAGATACCTCTAATAAATGCTAAAAGGGCTCCCTGGGTGGGTGACGAAACCGAAAATTTCTGAAGCAACAAGAATTTTGGCGATAGATCAAGTAGAACTTGAATTATGATCCAAGAAAGATTATCTTAACTTCTCTGTCCTATCAAAGAAACCATAAAAAGTCAGGCGACCGTACATGAATCAGTCATTTGAGTTCAGTTCAAGTTGAGCGAATAAGCCATTTGCGTTCCTGCTATTTACTGTAATAGCTGTTCTTGTGTATGATTCTGCTGTTTTGTTGACTGTATATTTGTGTTGTTATGTTGAATAAAGCATCGTTCTTTATTGTTCAGCTGATTGACATGTTCCACCGCGCACTATCTACATCGCGCCTCTGAATTTTCCATAACAATATTTTAAATATATTTAATAGTAAGCAAAAAGCAAAGACAGATGTACTAACAGTCAATCTCCCTTCAAATTTATATTGATTTGTTTCCGCAACAGCAATTCTATTTTTTAAAACGCGCATTTCTTCTTTGAAAACTTCATTTTCACCTTGTATATCGATAATGGAAGTTTCTCCCTGAAATCAAAATATAAGAGAAGTTAAGGTAAGTAATCAAAATCACAAAGAAATACGTCGAATACATTAAATAATCTATTTACTTTACTTAAACTAATGGCAACAACCTTTGGCAACTACCTGTACACCAACCCTATCAATAACATCAAATTACTCATATAAATCATCTTTAATGTACTATCTCTTAACACAATAAAAAAATATTTTTTAAATTATAATTTCTTGACAGAGTGTTGTGATTGGTTAGTAATGTCTGTAAAAAAAGACGAAAAACATTAAAAACATCCATGATAGAGAAAGTTCCTATAATTGAGACTGGGAACTCTACCAAAGTTTTATTTTCTGTCTCTCTCAAAATTAGTAGCGATATTGGCAAAAGAGGTGGCGATTATTGACAAACGATTTAAGGGTCACTAGCTTTCACACAATACTGTTACAGATTTCCCTATTCATCGAAAATCTGTATTAATATCGTAAGGAAGCCCATAGTGGGGTGTATATTGTAGAAGATGAATAATCCTTGAGTAGAAAAACATAATGATGACATTTATTTACACACGAAGACAGGACAGCACAAAGACAACTATTTACAGACGACAAACATGTACAGAAGACAACTATATAAAACAGAGACGAACACACAGGACAGCATACAGCAAAACTCTACAACAGACAGTAGCCCCATGTAGAAATCCAGTAGTGACATCGTCCGCAGCACACAAAGCGACCAGACAGGATTCAGTAGGAGTGGGAATCTTTGCAGATTCGGTTTACGCTTACGTATTTATTATCGCTCACGTAGATCTATCCATACGGTTAAACTGCTCCTCTGTCTCTTCTTGCTTTAGCTGCCGACTCATAACACACAACGAGCTATGACACGACACGACGACGCCAAAACGAGTTATGACAGAAGACACGACACAACTACGACACATAACGATTCTATACTCCACCGTTACTTCAGTATTCTCTCGGTGATTCTTCCATTCAACATTCCTCAGTTCACATCGACTATTCACTAGGATTCCACCGTTCACGTCAACACAATTCAGGACCACTCACCAGGACTACCACTATTACCGGCGGCTCCGTTGACAACTGTACTCCTCAACTCAGGACTACCAATTCAAGACCTCTCAATTCAGGTTTACTCGATTCACCATCACCCATTCCAAAATCAGATTGCCGACTTTTTTATAGTTCATATGAGGCGGGGCCAAAAGACTCTGGACCAATCAGGGGCATGTTGATGTTTCGAAATATTTAAAAGAATCATAAACACTCTTTTTATGCACTATAAGAATGAACTTAATGGAGTAAAATAACAGACCCCATAATCAAAAATCTAATTGTATGCCTTGTTTGCCCAACTTCTGTTTCTTATTCTTCATAGAAAATAAGCATATATGTAAAACAGAGCAATGTATTTTCAGTGATGACTGGAAAAAAATTTCGCTCTCAGTACTTAAGTGAGGTTCAGTTATGCTCAGGTCATGATATTATTTTCGCATCTATGTTGCATTTTATTTTAAAAAGAGCCACATGGAACTCAGGCCATCCTTTCTCCTTTGTTAAAACAAATTTTACTTATACTACATTACTACAAATTTTATTTATAAAATTACGGCAACTGAATTTGTAAAAAATGCCGATAAAAAAATTAAAGAATAATAATAATAATAATCACCTCCGAACTTGCCAGATATATTTGGAAATATGTGTAATGTCTCAAAACATTTTATTTTCAAATTTCTCAGGGATAAAAAAAAGATGAAATTATTTTTTAAAAATAGAATTCATAATGATTTTATTTAACAAAAAGAGTCTACAGTACCTTTAGCTTTCCACAATGTAAAAAAAATAAGAAATTAAATTTTAGAAACAATTAATTGATATAAATTAAACTTCTCGCAACTGAGGGTTATTGCCAATAGTTAATTAACCATTTTTCATCTGCTCGTGTTGCATCTACAAATGTTTTTTTTTTATTATACACTATTTGCTTTCGTTCCAATAGTGTTTTCCCTTTTTTTTTTTCTTTTTGTAATATTCGTAGAATAAAACGCACTTTTCAACTATCTAGTATGTTATACTTCTTTCAAGTATGCCCATCAGATGATTTTCGCAACAGTATTTTGGGTTGGAACTTGTAATTTTGCAATAGGGTCAACAACACGTCAATTAGAAGCTAGAATTCTTTTTTAAAAAAATCCACCTCACATCACTGCAAGATCATTCGATCACTAATGTAAGATTTAACATCAACCTGACCTATATATAACATCAGACCTTTTTTCGTGACAGTCAAAACACTAAGAAATGAAAATAACAACAGAAATTATTTTACTGTATGCATTTTGTCCCAAAATCTTGTTTCTAGTTCTTCCAAGCGACTCTTGATATACATGACAATGCGTTCCTTTAAATGTTGAGATGCCTTGTCCCCACCATAGAGCAAAGTAGCTTTCGCAGGAGTAGATTCTTCAAGTCGTTCAATCGAGAGCTGTCTGGATGGAGGTGTTTCAATTTCCAATTTTTCTATGCTGAGCTGGCATTAAAGAGGAAAATATTGGCAAATTATTCAACTAAAGAATACAACTTTACTAATAACATCGTAAAAATTTTCAAATAGAATCAGCAGTTTTCAAGACAAAGTTTTTTAGCATGCGATAGTTTAAAATTAAGTTGAATTGTTCAATCAATTCCCTGCCTAGTGATGAAATTTTTTATACCCCAGTGTCCAAGATTTTTTAAGCCTTACCTAATTAAAGCCAATATTACTTTAATTCAGCCAGAAATGAGATTTCTATCCAAAACAATTTATTTAGCATGTTGAATACAGAAATGAACATTCTGACGAACATTCCCGCTGCCTGTGATTTGACATGCCTGAGATGTTAGTAGAGGAATTATGGTAATCGAAGCCCGATTAGTGGTTCCTAAGGTCTATATACAATATTCCCATTTGTTGCCATATGTACCATCATCTTCCGATATCGTTAGCAAACCAAATCAGTCTACGACCGGAAACAACAAATATTTACGTTTCCCTGATGGTGAATATATCTAGACTGCAGAATTATAGAGCATAGGAACAAACCTTACGCATTTGCCCCTCGATTACTTTGAATTTTAGAATCCATTGAGAATTGCCTCATACATGGGGTGGTTCTCGTTTTGATTGGTTGATCGAAGAGTTAATCCTAACTGGGTATGGTATGATTATACCATACCTAACTGGGAGGATTATAACTTAAATATCTCTGTAGTCCGCTACTTGGGTAGCACAGCCTATTACACAATATTGTTCTACATTATATGACATTAATCAATATTATACAATATTGCGAATATTAATCAATATCATACAATATTGTACAGCATTTGTGTGCAACTAGGGTACTGAGCTGTTAGTTTCTACAACTGCTGTTCATTTGCATCTTGGATATGTTCCAACCCCAACATTTCGAGTTTTCTGCAATATTCATAGAATAAAACAGCATTTCCTACTATCCAACGTAATGAACTTCTTTTACTGCTCACTCATTGGACAATTTTTAATAATTATATACATTGAATTTGTACGTTTTGAAAATTTATTTGGCAACGAGACTAACTACAATTTTAAATGATTTACCTATGATTTTATATAGTTTTCCATTGGGAGATACCTATCATTGCCTGCAAGAGAAGCAGTCAACCAAGGCATCTACATTTTTTATGGTAAAATTATGTTCCGAATTCCATTCATTTAGATCTTATAGTTTTTATGGTTGCGTGGTCATATGCACAATAACGCATGCACATACTTCTCTTCAATAATTTTCATCAAAATTTAATTTTTTAAAAAAATCCCAAATTTGGCAATAGGACCGAATACCAAATTTTATCAATCTGTCTCAATACGTTTGTAAATTATACATAAAGTGATCTTAGGATAAAAAGCATAATTTTTAAAATGTACTTCGAACTCGGACCTGAAACATGGAGATTCGTCGAAATCTTGAATGTAGATTTTTCCACATTTACAGTCGCCTTTCAAATTCATATAAGAAAACATTTTAAAAAAATACATATCAATATATTTGCAACATATATTAACAATATATGCGCATTTTTTGCTGTCACTGAAATAATATTTAATATCAATAAGAATATATTGTTACGAAAATTCTGGGATTACTTTTCCATTTAGTGACCGACGAAGAAACATAATCAATAGGCCTCAATAACAAAAGACAATTTTTATTAACACGAAAACAAGAATACGCAAACAAATATACAGCCGAGGCGAATACGGCAAACACTACAACAAACAGTAACCCACAATTAGTAATCGACAATAATAATAACCACAGTACACAAAACGTCCTCGCAGAATTCAGCAGGAAGAAGGAATTTTCGTAGTCCCAACTTACGTTCCCTCCAGACGCCTGCCATTCGTCACTGTCTCCTCGCTTTAGCTGTATCCTATTGCCGATTCACTATTATACGACTGGCAACTCCTCAAACGACTCGATGCTGTTTCAACAACGAGCATAAGTCGATACACAGATCGATTCGGCAACCTCTTGAGCTTTACACAACGTTGGACTTATCCAACTATTCGTCGTTGACTCGTTGCAAGACTCGATATACGACTGACTTCTGCTAGATATTGCCGGTTTTTTATAGATCCTGGAAGTAGGAAGAGAAGTTCTGGAACAATCAAGTATATCTCAGTTTCTATCATTGAAAATCTAAAGGCCTTATCACACGGCAAAATATCTTCGGCACATTCCGTCAGCAAACGAAGGAAAGTGACATCACTTGTTTGACATCACTTCAAACTTTCACATGATTGGTAAAATTTCGTTTGCGGACAATATTTCGACAACATTTTCGAACTGGTTCGAAATAGTTGTCGATTATGAAACTTGCTTGACCGGTTTTTGAGGGTAGAAACGGAAAAATGCAGGCGAAATTTCACCGTGTGATAAGGCCTTTAGATTCTAGTATTATCGATTCCGTCGCCAGATTACTAAATGATCGCTAACCCACGAGATCACTGATTCGGCACCCGATCAGCATCCAACAGAGTTGATCGCAAAATGTTTTTTTCAGTGGTTGAACTAACCATGCCGAGAAGCAACATCACAGATCTGTAACGATATAAACAATACCTGCTCCTCCTCTTCTTCTTCCTCACTGTCTTGTAAGGCCCGATAGGCTTCCATTTCTTTAGCTCTCACTAGTCTACCCGCCTGCTGTGTCCTCTGCATGTTCTGCAAGAGGGCTATGGCTTGAGCAGTTCTGCGGAGTTTCTTCGCTGTGCCTCTGCTGGGAGGACCATCTTCTTTTGGAGCCACTAATTCACTTGAACCACTAATCCCTTGCGGTTGGCTAATGGCAATCTTTTCAGCTTTTTCCTCATCTTTGAGTCTGATCTCTTCTGCAAAGTAAGTTGTGCAGATATTTAATGGGCAATTACTTACTTCTAGCAGAGGGAGCAGTTTATTATAGGTACTGAAGGGTTATGTCACCCTCTAGAATTATCTTTTAACACTGTATTTTCATTTTTTTAAAATGAAATTTGCTTAGTTTCCTACTCAGAGTTCGATGCCCTTCACTTACTTCCTCACTCTGGGAATACAATAATCAATAGAAAAAAGAGGAAAAACAATAAAAAAACAGCAAAAATAAAACAAGAAATGAACGAACAAGGCATCAAAACTGGGAGCTCACGTAAAGCTATTATTGTATACAGCTGATTTATTTACCTGTAACAGATCACTGGAAATAAAATAAATCCTTTCAATCCCAATACTAGAATCGAAATTCCTGATTTTTAAAAATCTTTTAAATTAATTATCCATTTAAAAGAGGGAGAGAGAAATTGAGTATTACACTCAATGCTCAGAGAAAATATTTTTAAAAATTTCGTTACACCTGATTGACGCTGTGACAGATCACCCACTTTGTTAAATTATTAGTATCTAGCTCAAATAAGAAAACTGGTGTTTAGTAATCTTTATTTAACATTTCATTTCTAATCTCATTTGAATTCAGATACCTAAAAATCCCGGCTTCCCATTTAAAAAGAAAAAATCCTTAGTCGCTAAAAACCCGTAATTGCCGTCATGTTTTTGAAGGGTTGATACATTTATTAACTCCGCTTAAATGATGTCTTTTAAGTAAATGAAGGCTCCAACATTGTTTGAGAGTTCTCCAAAAACCTTCCTTTTCCTTAAGCCTCTCAAAATAAAAAATATATAAACACTTAGTGTGTATTTAATCAATCACATTTTATAAAAAGAAATTTCACAGTGATATTCAGATGTTCAAAAGACCCACTGTTGCTCAGTGAACGAGCATTGAAAGTCTTTCAGATTGATCGATATAGTTAATGATTAGATAATTAATGAATAAATTTGTTTTATTGAAAATTATATGAATTTTAATGAGATAAATTATCAGTCTTAATGTGCTTTTACCTTCATCTTTAGAAAGGGTTTTTTTTTTTTTTTTTTTTTTTTGGCAAAAAAATTTTACAAGACCGTAAGTTCTGCAAAGTTCACCAAATTCAACAACGAGAGTGACCTTTTTTCCTCCGCTGTTGAAACTGATTGCCCAAATTTTGAGACTATTGAACCAATAAAGAGAAATTATGACAAGTTCTGATTTAATGAAATGGCTTTTAAATCATACTTTGAAAAGCAGAAATGATAATGGCTGAAGTGAATTGTCATTTGTGAGATTACTTTGAAAGAAATGCAATAAATATTCATAAATAAGTAGATACTTTTTAATCACAGAAATATTTTTTTAAGTTCAAACCTTTAATATTCGGCATATCGAAACTAATCCTATTCAACGACCTGCAATAAAATGTTTGTTACTTCCGATTATCATATTTACCATTCACAATTTTTATAAATTTAATAAATTAAGAAAAAAACATTTGTTTTGGAAGATTAACGGGGACACTGAAACTTGTCTTGCCAAAGGGTTTCCACTTAATTTAATCATATCCAGACTGCAGCTAAGGCCAGATTAAAGTCCTGAGCGCTCAAACCTTTTTTTTTTTTCTGGTAATTTTGTGACTTTATTTACTTATAATATGAGCCATACTTTATTTTATGTAAATTAAAATCAAGCATAGTTCAAATAAACTTTGGATATCCAAGCATTTCAAATTATCCTTTGTTTATTTTATTTCATATAAAAACTATTTTTTAAAATATGATGCACTGCAGGTATAAAAAACCTCATATCCCATTATAAAATATTACTTAGATTGAAGTGTAAAATTTTCAATTTTGTTTAAAATTACTTTTTAAATTTCAAAGGTGCAATTTTTATATACTGAAACCAACTCTTTTGAAAATGATCTGCAATTAAATACTTTACTAGATCACTTCGTGCGAATTTGTCACTTAAAATTACTTATGCAAATTCAAAATTCGGGAAATAAAACAGGCCCTGAGATTTGAATTACTTCAGGGCCCCTAGAAGGCTTAATTTTGCCCTGGCTGCAATTAGCAGAAATTAATATCAAATGAAAATAAGAAAGATTCTGTTTATACCTTTCCCTGCACGTGTTCCCTGAGTAGCTTTAATGAATTTCTCATATGCCTTCTTCATTGTTGTGGGCTGTACTCTTTTGACTGCTGATTGAATAGGTCCTTTAACAATTTCAGCTCTTTTCTCCTCTGGCATGGTCATCAAGTTCTTCACCATTCTTGCAAAATGAGTTTTCCTGTCTGCTTTTATTTGCTGAACTTTATCTGCTTCACCTTTCACAAATTGTGAACCTTCTTCTTCTTCTGTTAAAGGTACTGAAAAAGATGATTTGCATGATTTTTCACATTATCAGTAGCCTAGATTCAAATAAATTGCCTGCAATTATTGAGATTCCTGAATTCGAATAAAGCCCCTCTCAAGGTCACAAGGCACATAAGTATAATAATTCAAATCACCAATCCTTGGAGCTCATAAATTATTTTTACAACTTGATATTTTAATAGCATCAAAACTATATTAGATAATAATAATGAACGAGATTATTTTTTCAACAAACGAAATATAAGTTAAAGGAGATTTTCTTTCTTTTGCAAGTGATGCAAATATAATGAAAAAATGTGAATGACACAAAGGAAAGTTTGTAACCTGATTCTCAGAGATTAAATTTTACATACAAGTACAAAGTTAAGCTTTTGAACTCAGTATGCAAAGGACTGATCATCACCAATATGTGATGGGTAATATGCACTTGGGCCTTATAATAGAGACTACAACAAGAATTAAATGCTTAATTTTTCTTTCTTTTTTTTAAAAAAAACAAAAACAAAATTTATTTAAGTTGATTTAATTGCACTTGCAAAAGTAAACTAGTAAATCTATTTAAAAAATTCCATGGCACCAAAAGAACATAATGTTATTGTAAGAGGATACAACAAAAGCATAGTTATAAAACATTTCTAATCATTTCAATATATATGTTTAGCTGATCAGAGTGTCTCATTTCAGAGATTATCGATAACATTTTACAACACTTTCTTCATTCTTGAGAATGACCATGCTGAGTAAATATCTTGTCTTAGATGTAGTAAAAATTTCTGACTACCATATACAGTAAAAAAAGTGAAGGAATATCTGAAGGCAGACTATTATCTCAAAACAATACTCTATTGTGCTCCCAGCACATCTATGAATGTGTTTAATGAGCAAAGAATAACTCTAAAAAAAAACTGAAAGACTCTAAAATATAGCTGAAATCTTAAGAGGAAATAAGCAGGCCTTCTCTTGTACCCATCGCACTTATTTTTCCAAACACAAATTGAAACTGAATACAAAACACATTTTAACAATTATTAGTAACAATTAACAACAGTTATTAGAGTACAGTTAATAAAACTAACACTAGATAAAAGATAGGTAGACATGATACTATCTCTCATTGAAGTTTTTTATTTAACTTTAAAAGCAATGTTTTGTCAAATTTTTTAACATGTGATATATGTTCAAAATATAATATGTTGATGTGATATATAGCTCAAAACATAATATTTTGTATTCAATAGTTCAATAAAGAAAATCCAATATATACAGCTATGCATTTCAGACACCCTCTTTTGAATCAGTTGGGTAAAAATTTTAATATAAATCTGTAACTTTAATCACAAATTACATAAAAAATTTCATTTATTTATATCATTTATTACTTAATTATAGTGTTCATAAACAGATGAATAAACAGCTAGGGAGGTTGGAATAAAATCCCCACTATCAGATTTTTCCAAAATTTAACAGACATGTACAATATTAATAATAAAATCGTGTACAAGATTCATCAGTCTAGCTTTCTGCAGTTCTCAGTCATGTTCACTTGCACATGAATAAACAGATTTTCCTTCTATGGACTTCATTCAAAATTTGATAAAAATTTGTAAAATTGATATCACGACCACATACCAAATTTTCTCATTAGAGCTCAATGCATGTTTTAACTATCATTTTTTCAGATTAATGGACATTATTCAAAAAATGTGATTTTGGGGCTCAAAGAGATCTAAAACATGAAAAAATTATCAAAATATTAATGTCAAATATTTTGACCAGTACAATATTTTCTCTTCCACAACTTTAGATCAAAGAAAGTAAAATGAATGTAATTAAATTTTTTTTAAGTAGATATGAAGTTGAAATTCATATATATAGATGAAAATACCTGCTTCTTGCAATCTTCTTTTCTCCTTCTCCTCTTCAGGCGCATGTTTCCCAGAATATACATACAACTACACATCAAAAATTAAGCATTCTGTATATAAACAATTTAATATTGCCATATATAAAATTTAATATTATAATTTTAATATAAATAATTTAATATTACTTATAATTTAGCAAATAAATTTTCTAATGTTTCTTTTATTGCAGATATATTCCTAATCATCCTCATATAAATTTGTGAATCTTGAGCATTAATACTACCAATGCTCAGCTTTCTATTTCTAGAATTGAGCCTTTGTGTCATCTAAATATGTAAAAGTATAAAAAGTGGCATTTTTAGAAAACCTAAATATGCATTTTATAAACAAAAATTTTTCACTGAAGTACAATTTTAATAACAAGATCATACACCAAGTTTCATATAATTAAGTTGTTGCATATTTACATTTTTGAATTATTACATTTACATGCATGGAAATATTAATAAATGATCAATCATTTGATGAAGTTAATTTAAAAATATTGGTATGCAAAGAGTCAATACCCTATAAGCAAAAAATGCATTCTATCTCCACAAAGTTCTTTAATATTCTGAATGCCAGATAATAGTGGAGGATATTATAATAATGTCGATACCCTTTTGTATTAATAAGGTAAGCTGATTTAATATGATAATTGCAGTTTTTGTATTGCTATAAATTATTAACAACTTGTGGTACAAATTATGCATACCTTGCAATACAAATTATGTAAAAATAATCAATATTAAAATATACAAGAAAAAATACTTACTTCAAGTCTCTCTATTTGCTCTCTTAACTTCTCTAAATCATCTTCTATTTTTATCTATAAGCAAAAAAATTTAATAAATATTAGTTTTGTTACCATTTTAATTTCTTAAAAATGATGAAAAGGCTTTTAAGATTCCAGAAGATTTCAGCAAGGTTTTTTACTTCAAAACTTAAAAAAAAAATTATGTTTGAAAAGTTCAGATTAAATTTAACTATTTCATAAACACATCTAGAATAACGGAATCTTTCTATATATAATTTATTTCTAAAATATTGAATAACTTAGAAACAAAGAATTTTCACGTAATGCTTAATTTATAATTAAAATTGAAAAAAAATCTCTAAATAAGATTGTTATTGAAGGCTAATATTTATGGTATGGAAATTTATAATAAAACAAGAATTACTATCAATAATAATAATTTATAAATATGAAAATTCAAATTAGATAAATGATACTTAAGAAAAAGGGGCAAGATCATGAATATTCTGATTTGTATTTTCAGAGTTCCATACATGAGAGTTGTATGATTCATAATACATAAAAAAACATACTCCTGTACTAAAGGCATATTAATGGCAAAAAACAGTAATAAAAAACCATTTGCAAGAGGGTTTTTGTTTTTGGTTGGAAGGAGATTAATCTCTGGCATGTGATTAATACAAAAAGAAACATATATTTAAATGGATTTTTTTAATGGATGAAGCTTAAATTTGATACAAAATTTATGACAATAGGTATAAAAATATAGATGTAAAAACATATTGAATTTCATTTATTCAAATTATTGCACTTCTGAGCAACTGCGTAAATATGCATGAAAAGGTATAACCTAAAAGGCCTGGAAAAAATTTGACTCAAGTTGTGATACAAATCTATACTTTAAATGTCAAAACGGTAAACTAAGTTTCATTTACCTGAGTTTTTAATTAATTGAGTTATGTTGTAAACATGCATATAAAAGTACAGACTAACAGGCAGAAAATAACTATCCAAATTTTATTTAAGTAGTTATTATGTTTCACTTATAAATATATTTTTCCGTTTCAAGGACTGAAATGTTGAAACAGTTCTATATTTTAGAAACATAATCTTAAATTTGACATTTTTTGGTACAATTTTTCTATTTTATTGACAATTATTTTGTACTTTTCATATTTCGTATACAAGAAAATAAAGATGCAGTATTCCCTATAGAGTAAGATATTTGCTTTAGATAAATACATGAATCAAATAACTGATTTACAAAAGAGTTGCTAAGTTTAAAAATAAATGTCAATATGTTTTTTTAAATAAGAACTGTGCTTCAAAAATAAATAAAAATTAAATTAAATAGAAACTTGCCAATCGCTTTTGCCAATGCCTTTTTTAAAATGCTTTTAAAAAAAGGCATTCCACAACTTTGTCAAAAAACTAGTTAAAATTTGTCAAGAAACAAAACAAGTTACTTAAAATCTAATGCGGTTATTTTCTTTAAATATTCTTTTCTTATAAAAAAAGAAATTTTAAGGAATAATAACATGATAATTTTACTAATAAGTGAAGTTATAAGCTTTTTGTAACAGGTATCTTCCACTCATCATCATAATTTTAAGATAATACTGAAATTAATCCTCTTTAAAAAAATTATTTTTAAAAGTGTTAATAAGCATTTTCATAAACAGATGAAGATCTCACATACTTTTTTATTCACACTTTTGTCTAATTCTTCAACTTGCATACCTATCATTAACAAAAAATTTACAGTATAAAGCAAAAAGAAATAACTTTATCAACTTAAAGTGAATACAATACAAAGATTTGTTGTTCTCAGTATGAAGCAGCAAGAGCCTAAATTTCACTGAGAAATATGTGCAATTTTTAATCAGTGAAATTGTGTAACATTATTTACTATTTTTAACTTAATTGGCAATATAACTTTTTGACAAAAAGCTGTTAATTAATTAACATCATATAAAAGATATTTTAATACTGAAGAATTATTATGCTTAACATATAAAAAAATGAATATTTTGTGAATTAATTAATACAAAAAGTAAATGTACGCACATAAAGAAAAAAGAAATTTCCAGAAATATATGTTAAGTCAAAATATATCTGTTTAGTTTTTAAAAATAAATATTCATTGACAAAAGCAAATTCAGTTTTAAAACCTTATTTCTGCGTATTCATTTATGTGATAATATGAATAAGAACAGAACATAAATCGTATTTATTAAAAGTAAAGATTAAAACTTATTTTAAAGTAATTACAAAGTAATTTTTTAAGAAATATAAAACCTAACAATATGAATTTAAAAATAAAATATACTGCAGCAATGAAATAAATTACATCAGTAAGCTTTGACAATTCTACAATCAACTCATTTAAGAGATTATATATGAAGCTGGTAACAATAATTTTTTTAAAATTTAGTACATAATATTTTCAACAGAAGATAGTATTAATATTTCATTGTTGATATTTCAATCTGATAGACTGATAAAAAGGAAATAATAATGTTTTACTTTATATGATAAATCAGAACTTTATGAAGCAGGTTAAATATATGAAACAAGAAAGATGCAAAAAATACTTACCTAAGTTGCTATAACCATTCTATTAAAAGAAATTAAAAATTAAATTATAATCAAAGTATGTTTTATATTATATTCACAAGATATATTTACTATACTTCAAAATTATCATAAAATCGCATTTGACTTTTAAAACTGAGATGGCCACAGGATATTAAACTTGATTGTTAAAAAACTTCATTCATTTGTCTTTTAAAAACAAAAATGAACTTCATTTATCAGGATTTTAAAACACGCCTTCTACTCCTTCCCACAAAATAGAATTAAAATGGTGGTAAACATTCAAATACTGAATTAAAATCTAAAAACTAATATATATATATATATATATATATATATGATAATTATGCAACAATTAAAAAAATTACAATCAATTCATACATCAATTAGATTTTATATTTTTTAATAATCCAAGTTTCATTTCTAGATGAATTTGTAGCAGAATAACTAATAATTAATCATTACAAAGAAACTATATATTTGTAGTGAATTTTGACGATTATATAATGATTTTAGATGCAATGTAATACCGAAAGTTTTGTTTAAAATTGCCTTTTTGAATATTTAAATATCAGTGCATGTAATTACTGATTCAATCAATTAAATAAAAATAACTGACCATTTTATACACCAAATACATCTGGGTACAGTTCAAGAGCAAAGTATAAATTTTAATTCATAATTACGTGAACAAATATTAATTTAGATTTCTAAAAATCAAACATTAAAACTAATCAGATCATGGTGGGGGAAATTATTCAAATAAAAAATGCTACATAAAAAGTTAAAAAATAAATTAATTTTTAATAAATTTTAAAAAGATAAAAGAAAATATAAACATACCATAACAGTATCAAAATCTTGTAAAAGTTCATCAAATTTTTCCACTAAAAAGTAATTAAAATAATTATAAAATTTTAAATAGATGTAAAAGGTACTAAGAAAATACACCTAGAGGGAAGTCTACTGAACTACTAGAAGATTTCAGAGTAAACTATAAAATACAGGAGAATAAAAAAATGCCAAAAAATTAAGCAAATATTATTATTTAAATAATGATACAAACTAACATTTTAATATATTTAATAATAGATAATTGCATTTTAACTATATCTTGAATCAAATGAAGAACAGTTTAAAATATTGTATAAGAGAAAAGAAAAAAAATTATGTTAATAATAGCTTTTTTGATTTTTAAAAAAATAGATAAAGCATTGTAATTAAATTCGGTTCTTAAATTATTTCAGTAATTCAATGAAATTTTACATAAAAATTAATAAATTAAAACATTTGTGACAACAAGCTTAATTGAAGAGCATTTTTTTCAAATGGGAAAAAATGTTACAAAAATTATAATTACTTACCAACAAATTCATTTGTAGCCTGAAAAATGAATGATCCAGTTATCAACAATTGCAGTAAATCTTTTTTATTTGAAAATTTTTAATGGCTAATTGTTAAAAAAAAGAATAATTATATAAAATTCCAATATTGAATGGTCTAATCATAAATAAGTGGAAGTAGTCGCCATAAAACTTTCCTTCATACTCTCTTCTAATACCCTCCCTCCTACCTTTTTGCATTGTGGATCTTAGGTAAAGCTGTGAAGACCATACATGTTCAGATTTTTATTTCTTAATTCTAGCATTTAAGAGTTTTTTATTTCATAGTACAGTGAAGAAAAGAGTATATAATTTTTCAGATCAATTGGAACCAAAATTAGACCATAGAACTACAAATGCAGTCACTAGATAAATATGTTATCTCATTTATTTGCATCATTACACTCTTTAGTTCTCATCTTCATGCATGTAGATATACAGAGCAACAGATAATCAATATGTTGATGGATTCAAATGATTTAAAATTTAATACAGAGTCTTTACTTACAATATTATAATTATTTTTCAAATTTTATTTAGCTTTTAACATTTTGTAGTTATAGTGCTTTGTAGCTAATTGTTTGTAGATAGACATCCTGTGGATGAATTTAACACAAAATATAATACAAATATATCCTGTGAGGACCAATACGAAATTCAATTAATTTAGCTAAAAATATATTTAAGTTATTATAACCTCAGGCAGCTGCAGAAAAATGCACATTATGGTCTCAGTAAGGTCTGAAATGTGAAGAATCATCAAAATCATAACTTCAAATTATTTGATGCCAGCAACGTTTTCTTTTTGCATACTTCAAATATGAACAGTTGTGGATTTAGATATTATGAATTGATAGCAGTTCACTCCATGAGACCCCTCTTTTAACAATTGTACCTAATAAATGAACAATTATACCTACATCTTTTTTATCATGTAACTGTTTCATTTTTGGTCTGTTTTTATTATTATTTTCTCAACTTTGAAGAAATGTAATTTTCTGGAACATCCAGCATCCATGCTGATACACAATGCCATTGAAGTAGGTATTTGGTTTCTTTAAATATTATAATAACTAAATGGACAGAATGAAAATATAACAACATAGTAAATTATATTTGATTAAGTGTTAATATTATCCGAATATTTTATAATTCAATAGCAATTTTTACAAACTCACTTATTTGGTAACTAGGAAAATAAAGTATTTTAATTGACATGTTTATGGCCCTTTCTCAGCTCTACAGTTCTAGATAACTGCCGAATCTGATTAACTGAACATCGGTAACTGTATATGCAAAAGTAAAAAGAAAACTTTTTTTTTTAAATCCTTCAGCAATGAAATGACTTAAATAAGGTATCAGCCACTTGTGATTTTCTTAGGGAAGATTGTATTAATTTAAATTGAAAGTTGATAGTTAAAATCATTATGATTTTAATATGCTAATAATGAAATTTTTAAATGATTATAAATGAAAGCAGCAAATGAACAGACAATAATATACATAATATTGTAAGTGGTTTAATTTCACTTTTATACTGAAATAAATTATTTGAAATTTCACAAGATGCTTGTCTTATAAGAGAAAACAAAATAAAAATCAATTAAATATATTTTTAAAGGGTTACCTGCACTGCTTTCATTTCAGTCCAAATTTCATCTTGATCAGTTCCTAATTTAAAAAAAAGAAAATTTAATAAATAATGATGTATATTTTAATAATAAACAAAAATTTTAACCAATGATAAAATAATAGAAAAATATTAATACCTTGTGATGATGCAATTTCTTTCTAAGGGAAATGAAATCATAGAAAAAAAAGAGATAAATTTAATCCTAAATAAAAATTAATGTAATCAAGTTAATAATATAAAAAGAAGACTGAACTACATTAGTTAAAAAAATTTTATTATTTCTTACCTTAATATCTTGAATCTTTTGTTTGAATAGTCTATCTGAAATTATTAATAATCAACATTACTTGATATATTTTTTATAGTAGACAACTGATTACAAAAACTTTTTCTGTGCTATTTTTAATAGGCAGAAATAAAAATGACTCAAATAGCATTTCAAATTCACCACAAATTTTCATAATTTAATGAACTTCATTTTATCTTCAGGCAAAATTTTATCAATGGATACTTTTTTGTTACTGACATAACTTAATGAAAAATTATTTTGATAAATAAGAAATTATTATTATTACAAAGATAGAATTTTTCATTATGGAAAAAGCAACCCTGTTCATGAAATTAAATTGTTCTTCTACAAATTCTTTTCATATAGAATGAACTAAAAATTATGTATTGAAGTCAATATGAATGAAAAATTTTCTCATGTTATTTAAAAAATAATATTAAAAAATTATATAAAAAAGACATTATTATAAATAAAAATTAAATTTTTAAGTAATTTTTAAAGGTAACTCAATAAATAAAAACTAAGGAAAATGTCCGTAGATTTATTTTTCTTTCTAACTTATATTACTAAAATAGAAAATGTAACATGAAGGAAAAATTGTTACCTTTGTGCCATGAAAACTTTCCAGCAATTTTTATATCTTTCTGAAACAAATAAAATAAGCCATTTTAATTTTTAAATAATTTTTTTAAAAAAGAGAAAAGTGAAATGGAATTTTCAAATCATTAAACTGTACACCTCTCAAAACTTCAAATACCTGTTTTGAATTTTTCTTAATGCATAATTCTGTCTGGTAAGAAATATTCTTAAAAATAAAAATGACAAGTTTTTTAAAGAAAGGTGTTTATAATTTCAGATTTTATCAAAAATTTGATGATATAACAATGACAAATGTTATTTATATTCATAGTTAATTTCATTAAAATGAATGATAATAAAGCAGTTATATTAAGGATTTAAAGTAAAATGTAGATCACATACAAAATACTTGCTAAGATATCAAATAGTTAAAAGGATAATAAAATAATTAAAAGTAGAAAATAATCATAAATAGAATAATGAATGATCAAAAATGGAATTTTCTTATATATTATTTCCAATTATTTCCTAAATTTATTATTTTAAACTTAGATAAATTGCTTGATTGAGTTGCACATTGTGATTAATTCATCATTTGTAAGAGATTAAACAGTTTGTTAATAACAAGAAAAATGCAGAAAACATTATATAACAGATAGCATTTGTTAATAAATTTTATTGCTTAAAAAAACAGAACTAAAAAATCAATGAAATGCTCGCAAATGATTAAATTATTCTATTTTCCTGTTGAATGATATTTCATTGTTTACATTACTATACAATGCCAAAATGTAATGAGTTACTTTACCTGTATTTGAATATATGAAGTTGGATCAGTTGCTGTAAAAGTTGTATCAATATAATTTAATAATATATTAAATGCTAGGAAGGAAGTATAAATAATTGACGCAGTAAGATTGTTAAGTTGGAAAAGGAGCGATTACATGCCTGTAGTTGAATATATGAAATTGGATCAGTTGCTGTAAAAGTTGTATCAGTATAATTTAATAATATATTAAATGATTGGAAGGAAATATATATAACTGATGCAGTAAGATTGGAAGAAGAGATTTTAATTTAATTCAATTCATGGTAAGAATGATTAGTGATGTTATATTGTTTGCAATTGTGTATAAGAATGCTCACAAACTATTTTTATAAAAGAATAAACAATTCTAGTAGACTCACTACTAATTGGCAGATTTATGCAATTTATTATGTCATTACAAAGCTTCTCTTTTCATATCGCGACAAATTAGTTTTGCATTTCAGAATACTTTTAATTCATTCAAATTTTTTTCCAATTTTTTAAATAACTTTATACAAATTTATATGTTTTTATTGTTTTAATACAAATAATATGGAAAAATGATTAAATTATTGAAAAGTTGACCATAATTATTACTTAATTATTTTCTTATTCACGAAAAAAAATATTTTAATACTATGAAGATTATAAATTTTATATAGATTAATTATCTTAAAGAAAACTTACAGTAGTTTTAGAAGTCTTTTCAACATCTTCACTTTCTAAAAGAAAAGACAAAATCCATACAATTACAACAAATTTTCTAAACAAACTGATACTATAAATATACATTCCCATATTTTTAATACTAACATTTCATAATACTGTTAATGTATATAATGGTAAGTATTCTGTGAATAATCTGCCAGTCTTTATTACTATTTAATTCTTGTTATTTTTTACAATTTTTTTAATGTTATGCCAGACCCAAATATCATTCTTTAATCAAGATATAACTAATTTTAAGGGAAATACTTTTCTATTAGAATTTGTACTTAGTGTTTTGTTAAATAATCCAGATACAGTGAAATTCTTTTTAACTATGTCAATTCTAATTAAATAAAATATGTTACTCACAATGTAAGTACCTTAATGGAAATGTATTTTTTATATAAGTCTGTGATAACATTAAAAAGATTCTAATAAGAGTATTCAATTATAATTATTATTACTACCAAAAATTATCTATATAAATAAAATATCTTATCAAGTCAGTATTTTATTTTTTAAACACTTGTAGAATAATTTTTCTTATATTGATGAGAAAACAATTTTTAATATAATAAGATTATAAAGATTGAAGTGGAATGAAGTAAATTCCTTTCAAGAAATTCATATTAAAGCTGTTAAAACAATGAAAAAAGTTCATTATCTGTTTTATAGTTGAATCAAGATAATTAAATATAAATCACATTAAATATCACAACATTAATTCAGCTTTTATATAAGTTTAACATAATTAACATCAAAGGATTTGGTAACAGGTGAAATAACAGAGTAAAAGCTAGTTTACATGCTGTGCATATCATATTTTGCATCATATTAAACAAATGCATAAAATCTAGTATTAAAAAATCTGTTAAAAATTAAAAGCATTATCATATATTAATGCAGAATATTAAATAATATAAAATATGTACTAATATTAAATAAAGTAGTAAGTAATGCTACTTTTTATGAAAAAATAAGTTATAAGTTATTATTTTTGGAGAAATTTGTAGACAATTAGGAAATACTTGATGTTCTTTTTAGAATAATAGATAAAAAGAATGTAGTTATAAAAATAATAAAAATAAAGAATATGCAGAGAGGAAAAGGACAGAGCATAAATGATTATTTTTTCCTTACAAACCTGCAGGTAACTCGTCAACATCTTCTACATCATATACCTATAAAATTAAATATTAAAAAATACTGAAGAATTAATAAAATATATGATATACACAGAATTAAATGGTTACATAAAATTAGTTTTTTAAAAATAAAAAATTAATGAAAATATGCAGCATGCCAGATAAGATAACAAATAAAATGCAGGAAAGAAATAGATAGAAGAAATATATATATATTTTAGAAATTACAAGAAATATAGAATATAAATCTATAAAATGAAAAAGAATAATTAAAAATAATTAGTTTAATTACTTTTGTTTCCAATTCACTTTTTTCTTTAGGTTTTACTGGTTCTTGTTCTACTTTAGGTTCTATTGGTTCTGGTTCTACTTTAGGTTCTGTTAGTTCTGGTTCTACTTTACGTTCTGATAGTTCTGGTTCTACTTTGTGTTCTGTTAGTTCTGGTTCTACTTCAAGTTCCGTTAGTTCTGGTTCTACTTCAGATTCTTCTAGTTCTTCAAATATTGGTTCTTGCTCTTTATCAACATCATCTTGCACTTTACCAGGTTTATGTTTTTTAACTTTAATTACTAAATGTATAAAAGTATGTGAAATTAAACCATTAAAGAATTCTACAAATTGATAAAATTATCATCTAGATTCATATACATTCTAAAACGAATCTCAAAATAAGTACAGTTTGATGTATAGAGTAATTTTAGAATAAAATGTTATGCTACAGTAAAATATTTCATTCAAAAAGTTCCATGAAGAGATGAATTTATAAATATGTAAATGATGTATGTTAATTATATTAGTAACTAAAAGATTTCGTGATCATCTGGTAAGTAAGAATTCATAGTTGCTAAAAATTAAATATTTTGTAAAACTATATCTTAATTACTTTCCACCTCAAAATACTTCTCACAACTAAATATTTAATTTTATTAAATTTACGCAGGCCATTCTAGGGTCCACTTCTAGATTTCTGTAATATATTTGTTATTTTTTTTCATTAATTATTACTAAAAATACTTAATTAAATTATATATGGCACTTTTCCATTATACAGGTGCAATGAAAAATTTGCCAAAAATGCTAAATTACGTCAAATATGTTATTACATTTAGCGACTTAGTTCACATAGGTGATTTTTAAAATTATTTATTTATTTATTTCCATTTGCTTAGCTTAGCAACTTGACTGGCATTTGGCTCACATTGGCAACATCTTGTGCCCATATAATGGAAAAGTACCTTATATATAAGAGTAGTTTTACTTGATACTACTTTATTTTATTACTTCTGAAAAATTATAAAAAACTTTTTATATTCCAGATTAAAGTGTAAATATTATCTCTTAATAGAGTTTGATTTTAATATTATAAGATATATTATTTAATTTTCATTGATTTTTAAATCATTAATTTTTGTAGTTAGACCACTTAATCTTATTGAGTCCTTTTTCTACAGATGAGGCAGAACTAGTCAGGGGAGATCTCAGTGACTGCTAACTTTATTTTGGATTCAGCTTAATGCTTCATTATTGGAATAGCTCCTTTATCTAGTTGATAAATAGCCTTACTTAGAAGCATCAATGCTACAAATAATTCTTATTACAGTAGCTAATATAATAGACATGTTTAAAAGATGAGATAAAGAAACTTAGGTAAAAATACTTTATTAAGGTTTTAAAAATAAAATTCTATCAATGGAAAAAATTATCTAATTAAAAGAAGTATACATTTTTTTAAGAACTAAATTAAAAACTAAAAATTAACAATACCTTTACGAATTGGCTGTTTTTCCTAAAAACAAAAACAAAGTAATATTAGATTTTAATAATGTCAAACTAACTATAAATGTGTGTAATTTCCATATTTAAAATATAATAAAATGAATCATGCATATTCCATCTATGAATAATCAGATAATTTTTTATCAATCAGTTATGGATAAAAATATCAAAAGGAAAATAGCAAATAATCTAGAAGTTTTAATCTTTTACAATTAATCCTTTAAAAATTTTTATTCTTCAGCAAATTTAAATTATCATTAACAAAAAAGTTAAAATGATATTAAAAGCATGGAATATTGAAACAGAAAAATTTAATGAATTAATAATTGAATATAGATACTAGTGAATATTAATTTCAATAAATAACAATGTGGATTTGATAGGAGAATCCTTATATTAGTAGTGTTTTCCACATAATTCCAACTCTAAATTAATCAGCCTAATTTTTAACTGATTCAATGAAAATATTTAAATCTTGTCATATTAAATTACATATAAAATCATTAAAAAAATTACATTAAAAAAAACTTTTTTTCTTGTTAAAAAAAATTAGATGTATAATATAAGCATTCCAAAAATTTAAATCTGTTTACTGCAACTATTTGTAGAAGTTTATTCAGTTTCTCAGTATAGTTTTTTTTTTTTTTTTTTTTTTTTTACTTGCCTTTAAAAAATTACACAATAATTTTAAAAAATAGACTAAACTTATAGAAAAACCTATTAGCCAATACTGTATATTACTATCTTCTTTGAAAATTTGACCATATTATTTTTCATTAAAAGTTTCATGTAAAGCTATGTTGTATTTTCAATCAATTGAAGTGCTGCAGTTTTTAATATTAAAAATAATAAATAAAGTTTATCTTTAAAATTCTTATGACCATTTCTATGCGAAGAATTTCAAACAAAATATTTTTGCTTCATGATACTCATCCAAAAAATCATAATGAAAACATAAATATATGAAATGTAAAAATGATAAAAACATACCAACTGAGAAATTCTATTTGATAATTGCTTAATAGTTCCTTTAAGCTGAAATGGAAAGAAAAGATCTGCATCAAAACCATTAAGTAAGATCTTTAAACATATATGTAACAGTAAATTATGTCTCAAATAAATCATATAAATTCAAAATTAATTAATTTTAAATAAATTAAAAGAATTTTCTTAAAAGAATACATATATCTGGCATTTGTTACACCTTTTGAGGGGAATTTGCCTTAAAAAAATACATGGTTAAAATTCTATTCTCTGATAATAAAATATTTTACATCTAAATTATTTTTATTTCCTAAGTGTTACAGCAAGGAAATTAGAAGACAAATGTTCCACCAACCATCAAGAGACTTCATTATTCTCAAAAATTCTTCAATGCCTCTTTTCAGCATAAATTGTTTCTCATTTGTATTAGGAACATAAAATTAGTTACTTAGCCCATTTTTTTAAATGCTTCTAAAATAGAGTAATAGTAGAATTTTTTAAATCATTAACACTCAAATAATAGTAATAGCTGAAATATTTTTCACATTCATTTATTTTGAAACTTCCACTGAAAAAATAATCCAACATAACAATAATATTCTTTTAAAAATATTTATCAAATAATTATATTAATATTTTTTATTTTCCAGTTACTTTCAATTTTTGTAAATTTCAATAGCTTACATGATAAACTATTCAGATAAAATAATACTTTTATCTGAAGTGAATTTGTTTTTTGACACATTACTTTGAGTACTTTTTTCTCCATTGCAACCATACTTGGATTTTGTGACTTCTCTTCGACAATTTCATCTTCCTCACTTGATTCTGATTCTGTAATGACAATGAAAGCACAGAAATTTTAAAATATAAATTATTAGCACATAATAAAATCATTATAGCAATTTTAATAAGACATTAATGTTACTGAACAGCACTGTTTTCCTTAGATGACAGATTTCTGAATAATGACATTAAATTCTAATAGTGTCATAAAATTATTAGATTTAAAACTATTAAATTCTACATTTGTTAATGTTTAGAACAACTCTATTTTCTGTTTTTTTTTTCTCTTAATCAATGTCACTTCTTTTATAGACATGTTCTTAAAGAGAATTACTAATCTGTAAAGATGTTTCAAAGATTCATAAAAATAGTATCTTTTGACTCCTTTGACATAATGCAAAAAGCAATGAATAATAGTTGACATAAAGTAAAACACATCTGAATTGAGATTTAGATTTTAATGGCATTATTCCCATAATAAAAATCTGAGGACACTTTCCCATTATTCGGATGCAAATGTCAACAATGTAAACCAAATGCAGGCCAAGTCACTAAACAAAGTAAATGACAAAACAGGTAGAAATTTGTAAAAATTCTACATTATTTGGCAATTTGGCAGCTAACGAAAAAGTACCAATTTCAGATTTCTTTATTACATGGGAGTGTATTCTAGAAGAAATTTATTACAAAACATTTAGCATTTGAAAGTCCCCAGCTTGAAACCAAAGCCACTAAGTGCCTCAGATCTCACCAAAACAAGTCTGTAATTAAAAAAGAAGTTGTTCGCAAAAAAAGATTCATGAAATGTGAATTATGTGATTGAAAATTCAGAATGGAATTGAGTGTCATTCAATCCAATTTCCCTCAGTCAAGGCAGTGATTTTGACTGTGGGCATAAGCAGGATTGTTAACTTAATCATGAGTATAAAGATAACTACTCCTTTAAAAATTATACTTGAAGCCCAACTTTCAGTTCAATGCATATTCAACTACAAATGTTCCATTAAACTTTTTTCTGATGTAAACTGGATTGCTGTTACTTAAGCCTGCTTTTGGAGCATTTCATAATATTGTGTTATTTGACTGTCACTTCTGTTTCACATAGCAATACACTGATTTTAACATCTTTATGCCAGATTTCTCCTGACAGACACTATCATCCACCAAAGAAATCCCACAGTTCTGTACAAATGTAATCATCCCAACAGAATAATGGCTCAAATTTCCTTCAGATCATTTCCTACAAGTAGTTGTATGCCTTAAAACTATAAAAAGGTTCTATAAAATTAAATAACATTAATTTTAAGTACTGAATTTTATGGGGCATAATGTCTTCTCGGGTGTTTAAAATTAAATTCAAATGAAATAATTTAATTATTTATAAATATATTACTATTGTACTTATGTACAGCCATTATCTTAGCTGTAATAATATATGGTGTGATATATTCTTTATTACCAACTTCATCTATCCTTAAATTTATAGTTGATGATGAATTGACGTTTCCCTTATAACAGTAGTTTCAATTTGAAATTTTTTTTTTCCCTTTTCAGAAAAAAAGTTATGATTGATCAATTTTTTTATTAATTAAATGAGAGGAAATTAAAATGTTAATATTATATTTGGAAATATGATACTATCCCCAAACAAATATTTTTTTAAGTCGCTAGGACTGTGAAATTTGACATTAGGTTTAAGATAACTAAGATAGTATTGCATATCGCTAATTTTGAGACTAAGTAAAAAGATATTTTACAATATTTCTTACAGTAATATACAATATTGTAAATGCTATGAAATATCATGATATTGCTAAGAACATCTTGTGCTTATAAGAGCATATGCTTTGAGGAGTTTGATTAAATGGGAGGAGAATAAAACAGGTCAAGAGACGATTTTAGATGAAAATACTTATTTACACTCTTAGCAGATTAAATTCTGATGAAAAGTATAAAAAATATTAAATAATCAAATGCATCTAAAAAAAATAAAAGAATTATTAATGAATGGGGAATAAATTGTTGTTATCAGAAGGTTGTTGTCATCCATCTAATTGCTAAAATTTTATCTTCAGGAACTAAAACAAGGAATCATTCCAATTAAAATCCACAAATTGTTTATGTTTTCTGCTCTTTCGCAAAAGCTTAAATCACAATAAAAAAAATATTTTATAAATTTTAGTAGTTAGGAAATGTATTAATAAAAGGATAGCCTTTAATAAAATAAAAAACAAAAACATTCATTTGTTAGATATATTATTTTTCATATTTCAACCAAATAATACAAGAAACAAAATAACAACCAATGTAATTTCAAAAAACAAACATTTAAGATTTAAAGAAAAAAATTCTGTTTATCTTCCTATGCTTTCATGTAGCCATAAATGTTGAAAATTTGGAATAAAATAATTATTACGTTTTTTTTAATAGCATTAACACATACACTGCCTTTACTTTCATCATCCCTCCCTTTTTGTTTATTCTGATTTATTGGATAAAATTTTTGCATGTAGAATTTATCTTAAACAATGCAGCTCTTTATTTCATCTTTTTTTTTTTCTGTCATGAGACAAATCACTCTTTAGATACAACAGTAAATGAATTTTAAAGTCGTTCAAATTAAAATAGTTACACATATTTCATTTTAATCCCTGAAAGCATTATAAGGGCTTTAATGTACAAATAATGGCATGATCAGTTTTCAATTTTATAAAAATTTGGTTTAAGTGATTTTAATGGAACATAGTTGAGCTAAGAACTAGACAATATTATCTAAGCAGTTCCACTTATTAATTAAAAAGGCTGGAATACTATCTTGTATATCAGATGAACAATAATGTGTTTTAAAAATATCCTGAATTCAATAAAATTTAGAATTTTTTTAACATTATTCTTATTTTTATATGCTAATTAAATCTTAAAGATATAATAAACTGTAGAGATTGGTATAAACTGTAATAAATGTTACAGTAAATGCCATGATGATAATTTAAATAATTTAGCAGTTTTATACCAATAATCTTTTTTGCTACTACCTTTCTCAGTAATTATGTTTTCTTTTGTAAAATCTGATGGACTTTTATAAACGAAGGTAAATTTAGGAGTTAGGTACTCTAGTCCTTGTTTTTTAATTATAGTTTTTAAAATCAAGTATACAATATTAAAATTAACAGCTCCAATTTCCGGAAACCGTAGAGCGAATTCTAAGAGTTGCCTCAGATTGTATTCAGTGAAATCCATTTCTAAAATTGAATTTTATCCACAAGATTCCTTTAAATTTTGTACCATTTATGTTAATTACCTATGAAAAATGTTTCCACGAGCGAGTCTCACCTTATAAATTTTTGAATATAAATATTATAAATGGTGCAATTAAATGAACTCTATCGAAACTAAAACTACCTTTATTTTAATTATTTGCTTTGATTTTTTAATATTTAATTTCAAAATAACTATTCAATTTAAATTTTGAAAGAAAATGGAACTAATTTGATGATATTGCCTCAGTTTCGATTTTAACTTCCGGTGTAGCATGTTTTAGAATTATTCTTATTTCGCAACATGAGAATGGCATCATTTGGGAATGTTTTCATTCATTCAATTGTTTACATTATTTTCGCCGCGTGGTTTATGGTCCTAAATTTGAAAGTAAGTGGTCAAAATCTTTTATCAGCTTAAATTATTTTCGAAATACATTATCATATCTTATTTATATATACGGGTTACCGTAATCTTAATCGCTTTTAGTGTGCTATTAAAATAATAGTGATTAAAATGGCCTGCTTTATGTTCATTCGCACAATTACTGACAATTGAGTCTACAAATATGAGCCTAACATTTATTATTATTATTTAAACCCCAAAATCTGTTTGTTACCATATCCACGATGAGAAATTTGAAAAGTTCGCTCGCTTTGTTCGTAGTTTGCAAGATAACAGACATTACATGCCGATTTTCATCTACTAAAAATAATTACTGTTTGGCGTTTATTGTTGAAGATCAATTCAAAAGAGGTTTCGAACTAGGCAGTTCTTTTTCTTATGACAGTAAAAGTTGATGAATAAAAAAAGTGTCGGTAAAATCCTATTTTAGCCCACCTCTGGCGACTTTTTCAAAATCTCGCCAATTTTTCAAAATCACGCCAAGTTGAAAGTATTTGAAAATAATCGAAAGTACCAATAATATTAAATAGTTTTCTAACGGAGTTTAAATAAACCAATGAGGTTCCGTAGGGTTGCCGCATTTCTCGGCAGATGTTGTCAGGGTTGCCATTTTAAAATCATTATCGCTGATAATTTGGCGAGTTTTTAAATTGGCGACAGAGGTGGGCTAAAATAGGATCGACCCAAAAAAATCAAATTTATGTTGTGAGAAAAGGTTGTCCCACTTAAAATATTCAGAGTATTGTTAGTTCAGTTCATTCGTAGATAGTGCACTCATAATATGCCTTGCAAATTTTATTAACAAATACATTGCACATCATCTAGGGAGAAAAAAAGAATTTTGCAGCAAATATAACCGTGAAAAGCCATACCACCTATTGTATGTAGACAAAGATCCATATTGTACTTGGGATTATCTGATCTTTTCAGTAAAATGTGAATAAAATACTTAGACATTATAGGTCAGTAGTTTGATCAGCAATGTTATGCATGCATCCTTTTTAACTGCTTCTTTACAACAGTCTGGTCTTTTAAAAAAAATTATTAAGGTGTATGACTCACTATAATTTCAATGTATCACTGAAATATTTGTAAACACGAATCAAATAAGCCTGTAAAAATACTAGAGTGACTATTCTGAATACTAGAGTGTATTTATTCTGAAAGTTAAATTATTGCTATACTTATTCCCTAATCTTGTACTAATGAACAAATCAAACACAAAGTATTGAATTTCATTTAAATTGGACAACTACTAAGTAACCTTCAAATGAAACTAGTCATAAATTTATATATATATATTGTTTTTTAGTCATTAGCAATTGAGTTCTTAGCTTGTGCTGGATTTACAAAAATCAAAACTCAAATATCACAAAAATTTGACCGGAATCGATAAAGAACGCTAAAACAGCCTTCACTTTGTGATAACCTTGAACTAAGAAATCACAAATCCAATCGAAAGACAGTGAAATGCATTCCAATTTTGCATGGTGAGCGTCTCTTGCCTTCTCATGTTTACAGCAAAAGAGGACGAAATGTTCACAAGTTTCTGGAATCTGGCAATGGACACAATTTCGTGAATCGATGAGCTTACATTTATGAAGAACTGCATTAACTAAAAGAGTGCTAAATATTAATCGAAAAATTAAGACGTCATTGCATCTAGTTTTTTTCAAATTGCAAACATCTAGCCACTTGTATTTCTCATAATATTCTGAATTTTTCCATTTTAAGTTTTGTTTATGTTGAACAATTTTAGTGCAAACTGAACTGGAATCTTCTGGTGAGATCCAATTGTAGATATATGGAGAGGATAAGACTTGTTTGGTTGAATGATCAGCCCTTTCATTTTCTACAATTCTCACGTGGGTGAGAGTGTAAATCAGCTCCAATGAGGAACATATCTTTAAGGCATTTAAAATAGCCCAGGCCGTAAAAAGAGAGCTTCTCGGAGAATGAAAGTTAAGGCCACTCAGGGCCATCAATAAAATGTAATTTTTGTGTTCTATGACAAAGTTCATTACAGCCAAAGCTACAGCAAAACCCTCCTCTGAAAATACTGAATTAATGTTGTGTATCGTTCCCTTTATGACAACATTCGAGGAACAGTTGACAGTAGCCACCGCACTGGAATTCTCATTTTTGGATGCATCTGTGGCCAAGATAATTAGATCCGCGGGTAGCTGTGATTTGATCACAGCATACAGATGTTTAATGGTATTCAGGTCCAAGCTTCTTTTTTGGAAATTCAACCCATGGGTCCTGATAAAGAAAAACTCGTAATCATCCTACCTTATTGGGATTATTTGGTCCATGCACAGGTTTTCAAGACAATAATATTTTTCCAACTTGCTTCCACTGGGAAATCTTTAGAAAATTCAATTAGTGATGACAGATTTCACCTCGGATATTGATTTTGATATTCCAGTGAAATCGTGGGTTGAATACTAACTCATAAGGAATATCGCATTTTCTTTTCGAACCTTAATTTCATGCTGATTGCGTTTGATATTTTATTTAGAATTGGGAGGGGTGGCCAATGCGGGAGACCAAGTGCAAATCCAAGGATATTATTTTGTATCGTTTGCAAAGCTGTGAAACCAGCTTTATGAGTCATACCTGCCGTATGTGCACCGAATTCAATGGATTGAATAATGCAAGCATTACAAATTTTGATCAAATTGGATGCGTCAACACCCCATCTGTGAGCGACCAAACCTTTGATCACAATTTAACTTTTTGAGGGCTTTGATTTTAAGCTGGTCAATATGCGAACGAAATGACAAGGTTGCAGCATTTTGCCATTTCTTTATATGCAGACCAGTTTGAAATGGATGGGTGAGATTTAGCCTTCCTTAATAATTTCCTTTCAAGGGCCTTCAGGTAATCAGCATTTTGCATCCCACCAAAGTGAGCTGATTTAGAGAACGAGTAAGATGATGAATTTGCATTTTCCTGGAATGTTTTTGTAAGACCGTCAAGGGAAGAGACAATCCTTTGACTTTGAAGAGCATCATTTAACTTCTTTGAAAATTGACCCCAATTAATATATTTCTGAGTATATGCACCAAAATTGCCCAGAGTGATAAAAATGGGGCAGTGGTCACTAACATACATATCATGAGATATTTCTACACCTATCCTACTTACTATATCTGCGTAGCAGATAGACAAACCTAACAGAGAAGTGGCTTGAGCTCCCTGGTATCTGGTATAATGCTTCATATTTAGCACATATGTTTGGTGCTGATCCAATCCAGGACCAAGTTTGCATCAGAAGATGAGTGATACTCCCAAGTGCTGGATGATGTATGTTGAAATCCCCTAGCAATATTAGAAGGAGAAGAGATTTGAGAGTGCAAAGATACCAACCATTTTTCTCCAAACTTTCCATCAGAAGATTATAGGTTGATAACCGTGAGAGGAAAATCCAAATTTGAGCTAATCCATATTTTTGCAGCAAGGACCTCCACCTCCGACTGAGGAAAGATAAGTGAGATAACTTGAACTGGAATATTCTGTTCAACAGCAGTCTAACAGTCCACATTTCTAGCAATTTTGTCTTTCAGCTGGAATTTTTTTTCTTTTGTTTTTAAGAGAGAAAATAGCAGAAGAATTTAGCCAAGTTTCCTGCAAAATCAAACACTGGGCAGACGAAAAAGGAGAAGCCTGCAGCCAAGGATTCTAATTTTTGATCCCTCCAATATTCCACTGAACAAATTGTATAATGAAAAAAAAGAGAGAGGGGGTGAAAAGAAAAGAAAGAAAATTAAAAAAAAAAATTTTTAATTAAAACTAACCGATACCCGAGAAATCCATTACAACGCTGAAATGATTTATTTCAGTTAGAATCCGCTAGTGTAAGTACTTGGCTGTATTCAAAATTGGGTTCCAGAAGGGAAATTTTAGATAATAGCAAGACAATGGTTGCCCTTTGAATCTTGATTTATTTTTGAAGAGAAGTTTCTTCAATTTTTCTAAATTTTCCTGAGTCTCTCATATACACTGTCTGTTCTCCTCTTGAAGTTTCAAGAATTCATTTCCTTGAGGTAGAAGAGTAGTAATTAGTTTTGTTAAGTTTTGTAATGCCAAGAAGAAATCCGCTGATTTATATATATATATATATATTCCGTATTCTGAACCGTAACTTCACCTTTTGAGCATAGGTTTTTGATTTTGTAATCCACCTTGCTTCTAAGAATGATATGTCTTGTGGTGACATCTTAATAAGCCAGTAACTACCACTAAACATCGGTGATCACTTTTGTATTGTAGAAAAGTTACTGGGCTGCAAATCGGAAGATCGCGAGCTCAATGCTTGGCGGAATTCAACGTACTCATTGGCACAATGAGTACGTTGACTTGACGCAGCCAACACTTACGCCAAATTAGTGACTCGGACGTGATGAATTTTAAACAGCTGTCGTGACGCCATCTACTCGCTGCAAACGCAACCAAAGCAAAGTCGTCAGACTCACTTGACACAGCAATGCAAAATCGTCAGTCTCATTTGATTCAGCAGCAACCTTCATACGCTAGCCATAACGCTTGGCGCAGTAAAATCGTTTGTCTCTCTACAGCTCACTGGTAGGAGAGTATTGGGGTGACATCTTAATAAGCCAGTAACTGTCACTAAACATTGGTAATCACTTTTGTATAGTGGATAAGTTAGACAGCTGCAAATCGGAAAATCGCGAGTTCGATGCTTGGCGGAATTCAACCTACACATTGGCACAATTCAGCCAACACTTATGCCAAAGTCTTTATCTCTGACAGATTTATTATCTCTTTTTCTAAACTATAATGACTGCAATCTTTGTTGTGAGCCTCTTCGCATCTAAAACATTTAGTGGGTACCTTACGTTCTTCGGCAAGGGAGCCCCCACAATTTTTACATCTTTTCTCGCTCTGACATCGGATCTGTGTATGTCCGAATCTTAAACATTTATAACAAACTTCGGGATTTTCTACAAGCTTTGTAACTTTAAATATAAGTCTACCTATCTTTATTTCAGATCGATTTGTTTTCTCATTTTCTTCAATTAGCACGATTGGAATAGGGTCTAATGCCCCCCTTTTTTTAAATCTAACAATTTTTGTAGTGATTATGTCCTGCGTAGATAGTTCATTTATTTCCATTATGCCGAAATCCATATCTGCATCTTGAATAATGTATTTTGTTGCAATATTCATAACTATGATTTGAATTCTTGCTTCTTGAGTACTGTTGACGTAATATGACACTTTCGCCATTGACCTAGTCACTAGAATCCATTTTTTGTATATATTTAGTGAAAAGGTGTCAACTTTATGGGTGAGTAGACTGAACGTGACATTGATTATTGTTGGTTTTATCCTTGGGGACTGACCAATATTGCTATCAATTCATAGTTTTATTTTGGAGCAACCCCTTTGAATTGCTATTTTGGCTTTATCTAAATCGAGAACTCGTTTGATAAAATATAATTTTTCTTCCTATCCTTATATTTGCCCTCAGACTCCAAATCTACTGGTGCTACAGAAACCCAGTGCCAAACACTTTGGCACCACTAGAAAAAAGAAAAGGTTACTTTAAAGACAACACAAAAGCTGGGAGTGGACGGACCGTGAAAAACAAAGTTAGGGAAACTCCCCCAACAAAAACCGCATTTCGAACTGCTAAGAAAAACAAAAAACATAATTTCTGCTAATAAAGTAATAGCAGAGGCAACTACACAAAAAAAAAAGCACCTCCACTCCAAACTGCCTGCCTTCCTCATTGCCACCGTATCTTGACTATCTTGCATCAGTCAAGTCATTTGATGATATAAGCTTAGCTGAAATGTACACCCAAACAAGAAAAATGCTTATTGTTTTAAAGAGTTCTCCACCTTATTTGGTAAATGAAATTGATCTTGAAATAACTAAAAAGATCTTGAGTGCATAATTATCTTTCCTATTCACCTAGCATGAATTACAATGGATCCCAAATATTCTCATAAAATGTACATTTATATAAAGACAAATATTTGTAAATCACACAATAATTTATATGTTTTATATAATAAACTGCTCATTACAAGAATGTATAAACTATATACTTTTGAATGCTCAAAGCTCAATTATTAATTTTAACGATGCAACTAACAATAACTACTATTATAATTATATATTACAGTTTTCCTCCTTCTTTCAAATTTAACTATGCATAAATGTTAATAAAATTTTAACTACAATATGGCTTTTTTTTTTCTTTCAATTATGGCTTCTATTCTTATGGCTCATTCATAAGAAAATGAAATTATTTAAGGTAGTTTCTTTATTCTGATAGATATTATTTTTGTAGGATGGTGAGAACCAAAGAAATGCTGTTAGATCCTGAAGAAGAAAAATTGCTTTTGCCATCTTCATCAGAAGATGAAGATGAAGAAAATAATTCAGATGTCAGTGATAATGATGAACCTGAAATCAAAGATCCTTTTGAGAATGAAGATTCTGATTCAGATAGTCCCCCTATAGCTGTTACAAATAAAGTTGCTATTGAAAATGAAAGAAAATTCAGGCAACATGCTTCACTAGTGATAAAAACTCATATTGATGAAAGGAAACGAAAAAGAAAAGAAATGCATGAACAGTATCTAAAGGAAAAAGAAGAAAAGGTAATATTAATTAATTGAGGTGGAAATTGAGTTTTTTCATTCTTACTGTTGGTTCACACTCTGCCTATATATTTTAAATTGCCAACATTTATTATATATATATATTTCTTGGGAAAATCAATATTTTTTTTTGAGAAATTAGTTATTTTTAGTTGTATATGGGAGAAAAAACACTTTTATATAAGATATTGAGCAGGTTATAAACTTAGAAATAAATACTGTCAGTTCTGAAGTATGTAGATCGCTGGAATTTTTTTTTTCTTTTGCCTCTTAATATTGCAATTCTTGCATATATATATATATATATTTATATTAGTTGTAATTATTTAATAAAAAGTTTCTAATATATATATATATATATAATATAATATAGTTATCTAAGTAGGAGTTGACTTAAATTTATATATATATATATATATATTGCTTGTTAATTTTAGATTTCATCAAGTTTAAAATTAATTAGATAAATTATCATTTAATATTAAATTTCTTTTCAGACTTGGAACTGCCAGTTACTATGATGTACCGTTACTAAAATAATCAGATGTTCTGTATTAGCTAAGATAATCTGAAGTTTTTTATTGATTTTTTTTAATCTGGAGGTTTGATTTTTTTTTTTTAAATCAAACCTTCAGAAGAATTTTTTTTCTTAATGATATATAGAGCTTGATAACTTTAATTAAAGTTCTTTACACCTTCCATCATAATAATTATTATTGTGAGTATTTATTTTTTGATTGACAACAAATGAATTCAACTATCAATATTGTTGAAGTGTTTATTAAAGTACTTTTTTCATTTAGAAATGCTTTTATCTTATATATATTTATGTTAATAATTCACGTTGAAAAATGAATATAAAATTACTGAAAATAAAAAATAGCTTCTAAAAAAAATTTCCTTCCAAATTTTTACAATACATAGAATATATTCTTTTTATGTTAACTCATAATGTCAATTCAGTATAGTAATTCCTTTTAATATTAATAATTTCCATTTAACAAAGTTTTCTGTTTAATAATTGCCAGTATAACATGTCAAATATTTTTTTTGTGTGTGTGACATCTGATTTCTCCCTCTCTCTCTCTGTACTTTGAGTTATGCATTATAATTAAAAACAAACAATCTTTTTGATATAATAGTTTTGGAAGAAAAAATATGATTTTATAATTTAATTTTTTTTACACTTTCATTGATATTATGTTTTAGTTTAAAGGCTTTTAAAAAGGTTCCGGTGAATATTCATATGGTAATATTTGTTGGTCAAAGTTTTAAAAAATATTATCTCTTGAATTTATATTATAGTAAATTAGTTTGTGTTTCTGTAATTTAATTTATTTTACAAGATATAAGAGGTGTTATATCATACTACTTTAAGCCACTTGTTTAAATTGAGTGAATTATTTTTGTTGTTCATTTTTCTTGATATTGAGCTAATTAAAATTGAAATTTTTAGAGGCAAAAGATTGATGACAAGAAATTACCTGATGATATCTTGGAAAACTTAAAGGATAAGGCTGATGAAGAAAATAAAGAATCATCTGATAATGATAAAGGATTAGAAGGTTAGAATAATTATACATATTCTTCATCTACATTCTGTTTAACATTTGATAGTTCTTTGAATTTTCATATCAGAGATAATTTTTTATTAACTTAATGATTTTAGATATTTTTATTTTAATATGTGAAGGTTTTAAACTAAATTCCCAATCTAGTTATAAAAGGAACTGACTGTATTATTTAGAAAGAAAATACCTTTTGAAATAAATAAGAGCTCATTGAAATTGATTTTTGTTTAAAAAAATTAAATACCTTATAATTAATATCTGAATATTTAACCAAAGATTTCCATTGCCAAAGTTAATTTTATTGGTGAAGTATGAAATGATATTATTTTAAAATATTTATTACTTATAAATGTGTATATTACAGTAAGGTATTGTGAGTATTTTGAAGGAATAAATTAAGAAATTGAAAGTATTAGAATAACTTTCTCTAAGTATTGATATACTTATTTCATTCTTAGTGTGAACCCATTAAAAAGTTATTGATATATTTGAAAGGAATTTCTGCATCAAAAATCATCATTTTATTTAATAAAATTTTAATTTAAAATTAAAGCTGTATAATTTTCCTCAGTTAAGTAGTTGCCCTTTTAAGATTCCTAGAATATGATTCACCTGTATTTTAATTGCTTATAGTTTTTTCCATATTGTTAGTTAAGTATCTTATTACAGCACATCACACAGCTTCATCTAATTTTATTAAATTTATACGAGTAGTATTTTAATTTATATTTATTTGCACATTAAAATGACATAAAACCAAAATAGAATTCCAAGATTTTAAAAGCATATCAAACAAGAAAAAGACTTTATGCGCCGCAGCATGCAATAATAAGGTGAGAGGTCTCGTTTATATTCGTGAGGAAATGTTGTGTGGAGTTGAGCTGTACTTCAAGTTTAGTTGCACCTCTGCGGCATGGATGCTCTATAGCTCAAGTAATCAATTGGCTTGGTGATATGCTGCAAATTCTTTTCAAATTTTAATTGGCTGTGACTGCAATCAATAAAAATGATTATGGTATGCCTATTTATTATAATTCAGTGTTTAAATTCAGGAAAAATGAACAATATTGTAATAATATATTTGATAAGATGTATTAATCAAGGAATATACAATGTATAAATACAGTAGAGTCATATTTTGTATTAATAAGTTTTAAAATAATATTTAATTTTATGCTTTCTACTGTAACTTAACCCTCCAAACAATTAAATATTTTAATATAACTTTGGGCTCCATATATTGAACTTCTGTAATGTAAGAAACATGAATGAACCTTTTTGAAATTTACTATAATCATTAACTAATTTATTGTGACTACCATAGTGTAAACCCTTATTTTATGGAGAAAGCAGTTACTATGAAAACCATATTTTAACACTTAATATTTTTATATTCAGAAATTTACAAATGATAGAGCAAATAAAGGAATATAGCTGTGAAACTTTGTTTACCGAGCTTAATCTATTTCTGAATTTTACATTCAATGTAAAATGCACATTAAATGAAATAATTTTTGCTATGCTAATCATTATTAAATAATTCAGTGATTCCATTCTGCCAAAAATACTCATATAATAATGTAATCTATTATTTAAAATGCATGTTTTTTTTTTGTTTTTTTTTACATGGTTGCATAATGATATTTACTCATGGCTGCACTTTGTGAAAATGAGTCTTTTTCTTATTGTTAAAAATATTTGTAGCCAGTAAGCTCTTTGTTAGTTCTCACCATGTTTTTCTACCAGTTCATCAAAATTATTGCTGTTTAGACCAATGACATTTGCCAGAAACATAATCTCATCGATTAATGTGACTACCATTACAGCTTCTTGCTCAAACCCCTTGAAGTAGCATTCAACAACACTATCCAACCAAAGTTTCTTCCATGCAGAAGTAAAATTATCTGCAAACAAATGCTCAGTCTAGTCTGATGCCCAATATGCAGGCAGGATTCTATATGTGATGTTATGGATACTTAATTATTACTCATTCTGCAAAATATCACTCATTAGAGACAAATGATCTTAAAGAAAATAAAAATTTATTTGTATGTAACTTTTTTATTATAAAAAAATGAAAACATTAATTCCAAATACTTAATTTAAAAAATTACACAAAATTAGTGTGGGGAAGGGGGTCTTTTTAATGAGTCCTTTTTTCACAGGCTGGGATATATATATATATATATATATATATATATAATCCAACCATTTCACAGCTTTAAAATTAGTATAAAATATCAAATATATCTGCTTATAAAACAAATTATTCACTGATAATAAAATTACACTCACTGTTATGAAAATATATATATATTTGCATCATACGATGTGCCAACTTTAATCACAGCAGCATTCACAACTTACAGATGCACAACTTTTTTTCAATTATTTATGCATTTACTGTTTGTGCATAATATTGTCAATGGAATAAAAAGCTTTAAATAAAAATATTAAACTATGACCCCAATTTCCCAAAATGAATTAAAATATATCTCATTTTACATTAAAAAAAAGTTAAGCAAATGGTGAAATAATTTTCAACTTACCTAGCCCCAAAGAGTTGAAACAATCATTTTTTTTTACATTTTATTTTACTTATTAAATGAAATATGATTACACATTGCTTTAGATACCAATTTCTTTCATTATCAGGTTTCTAAGATTCTCTATTTGTATAAATTAATTTTAGTCATGAAATTTTAATGTAAATTATGAAGTTCATATAAAATATCAGAAAAATAATTTGTAATTCAGCTTTGTAATTAAGGTCATCACCAGTAAATGAATCCCATTATTTATAATATTTCATTATTTTTAGAGACTTCAGGCGATGAAGCAAAAGAGTCAATCATTAGCTCTGAAGATGTAATAGCTGTTCATGGGTATAGTACTAATTCAATATATTTGCTTGTTTTTTAGAAAACTGTCTGTCATAGTTTGAAAAGCATTTTGGATGTATTTATGCTCATACAATGATAAATCATGTTGAATATAAAAAAAGTTGGTGCATGTATTTTAATTAAAAATTAAATAAGAATTTCAAACTGTTGCTCATTTTAAAAATTTATTCTTCTAATTTTTAGAGTTATTAAAAAGTAATAATTATTCTAAAATATTATTATGAAACATTCCCAGTATATTCAATTAAAAATTGTAAATTATAATTGTGAATATAATTCTTAAATTTTTATTCATAATATTTCTAATTTCAAAAATATATTGTAAAATTCAAATAAATATTTAATTTTAATTATACTTTTTGTGTTATGATTTCTATAAAAGTTATAAAATACGTTTTCCTTTTTATAATTATTTTTGCTAATAAATTCTGTTAAACTAATAAATGCAGTGTAAAATTTGTCACATATTGGTTATTTTTCAAGTGAACTTTCACTGCCAGGAATTGTTTTCAATAATTTGCTAATTAAAAAAAATAATTGGAAACTTTTTAGGTATTAAACTAATTTTGTGATTAATATTCTTCATTCTGTTTGCTAATGTAAATAATTTTATGAGAATCTTATTTTCTTATGCAATTTTGCTTTTAAATATATTTAGATTGAATTGACCAACAGATTATCTGTACAACAACAACAAATGTTTTCGTATCTTTTGTCACTTTACAAAACAGAGCAAGAGTTTTTTAATTACTCGGCACATGCATATTTTTATAAGAGTTGTAATATGGGTCTTAAAGCATTTTTATTTAATTTTAGTCACTTAAAAATTAAGGGGATGTTTTGCCAATTTTATGAGATAACTATTAAAGGTATGACCTCACAATATATTTAATTTTCAAAATTCTAAAAAAATTATGATTTTCTCCAATAATTTTTTTAACGAAAATAATATTAATTTCATATAGGTTATAGCCCATTGTTTTTTTATTGGCAACTGAATGGTTAGCAATCACCTTCCATCTGTTCTTTCCATTCTCTCAATTTTCTAAATATTATACATTTTCCAAAATATGTTTTTGTTCCTAAAGCACATTTAGTAAAGTTTGACTTTTTTTTTTCTCTTTGCAACATACACACATTGAGACATTTTATAATATAAATATGCTTTTTATTTTACTTTCTAATTGTAGATTTATTTATCTTTTATTTCATATCCATTTGTAAAAATATAGCATTTTATCTATATCTGTATGTTCTGCTTCTCTTTTTGTACAAATGGATTGAATTCAATCAAATTTTGTATATCTAATATTAAAAGCTAGAGACGGAATACTGTCAACTTTTCAAATTATGAAAATTAATCATTTTTAGGATTAATCAGAACTTAACCAAAATTTTGCCTTTTTTCTACAGTAACTTTAGAGGAAATTGTCACAAAAAAGGTATTTTCACATCTTGAAATTCAAAATGTTAATTTTCAATAATTTATGCTTCACCTTTTTCAATTTTTCCTTGAGTTATTATTAATTTTTTTAAAAGATTTAATGCAGATAATTTTGAAATAAAGAAATTTATATATAATTCTATGCTAATCAATGTTAAAACCTCCTTAAATTACTCAGCCATTTTTTAAATTTCTGTTTTTTTTTAGATGCACCAATATTTAAAAATTATCTGGTATGATTGATAATTTAATTTTAATTTTTTTAAATGTCTGTCGATAGAAGGCTTATTTACCTTATAAAACAGATTCAAAGTATTATACATGATAGGATTTAAATCCTGAACAATACCTGACATATCAACTAGTGTATTAATAAGTAAGGAAGTAATAATAAGTAAGTGCAGTATTCAGTAGGAATAAGTTGATTACCAGTG
>JAPMOQ010036552.1:153501-254605 GCA_026543055.1 Argiope trifasciata | reverse complement strand
TATATATATATATATATATATATATATATATATATATATATATAATTTCAAAAACTTTTTCTTTTGTCATATAATTTTATGAGGATATTTTTTTATTACAGACCAACAGTTTTTAAATGTAAAGTTCTGCCTGAAGAATCAAAGAAGCCAAAACACATACGTGAAGAGTTGGTTAATTTTAAAAATAATCTTTTATTTGGAGGTCGTATACGTCGAGAAAAAAGCTGTAAGTAGAAAGATAAGATGAATTAATTTAACTTCTTTAGTATAAATGTATTTTCCAGTGACAACTTATATTCTATGTTCAGTATTGCAAAAAGCTGGTCCAAACATCTTTACTTAGAATTGAATTTCTTTGGTGGTATTTTTAAAATTTGCACTTTTTCTTCTTATTTCTTTCTGACATCACTGTTGCCTATTAAATTTATTTGATATCAAATCATCTTTTAGCAAAATAAGCAGTAATGCATGTTTGGAAGGTTTTTTCCCCAGTATTACTGAGACATTATTTTTTTAAAACATTTCTAATTTGTAATTAGATCTCTACTATACAAACTCGGCAGAAGAGAACAAAACTGTGCTATTTAGAAAATCCAAATAAAAGTTACATTTTCATCCCTTTTTTTAATATTAAATGTAAAAGCTTAAATATTAGTATTATATTTTCTCTATTTGATGCTAAACTATGCATAAGTTAAAATAGTAAATTGTGCCTATTGCATATTGACATTTAAGGAACAATTTTTTCATTATCGATTAAGATAAATCTGCCCTGAAGCAATAGTAATTGAAATTTTAAGACTTTTTGTAAACTGAATTTTAACTATATGTGATAAATATTGTTATACCTTATTTCTATATTATGTTACCAAAATTATTAATTCTTTACAATTTTTTTTATTTATCTTTCATATTATTTTGATGGTTTCTCACAAAAATGATTTTAAAGATTTCTTTTTCTTTATAGCTCGTTATGCTATGCTTAAACATGAAAAACAAATGGCAAGACATTGTCTCAAAGCTGTTCGGTGAAATCATTCTTTGTAAAATATCTTGATGCTTTGTACATATTCTTGTATTTATTAAATAATAATAATAATAAATTAGAGTTGTTTTTGTTCTTTTCAAAATAATATATGTTATGTAAATATTTATGTATATAGGCACTTTGGTAAATAATTTATGAAAACTGAAATAAGTAATATTAAATTACATTATTATGTGTAACTAATTATTCTATAATAAATCATATTTGAATTTTTTAATGTTGAATGTTAATAATGAATATTATATCATAGTTAATAATGAATCATATTTGAATAATTTATGAAAACTAAAATAAGTAATATTAAATTAAATTATTATGTATAACTAATTATTCTATAATAAATCATATTTGAATTTTTTAAAGAAAATTATGTTATAATTGTGTATGATTAAAAGACTGCATAGACTTTCTCCTATAATTCATGCATGCATTTATACTTTGATGAAGTTAAAAATTAAAATCACCTTGACAATAACTTAAAAATGATTTTGTAAATCTGTCAATTATTAGATTTTAAATTTTCTTTGAATATATATGATAAATTTAGTCAATCGCTAGTTTTAACTTTGAATAGTGTGTTTATTTAAAATGACTATTTATTAATTTTATTTTTGCATTTTATGTTTTGTAATTAATAAACTAAATAAATGAAGAGGCTTGATAAATGAAAATCGAAGTGCAAAACTCAGATGATTATAACATTTTATCATAATTTGAGGATTTAATCAAAATTTTGATTATGTCAGGTAATTTTGAGGCATATTATGTGGCTGTATGATTTTATTAATATTCCTATTAATAAGAAATTAAAACTTTTTATAGAACATGTATGTTTACAATAACATTTGAACATTCTTTTATTTTGACAAATGGTTTATATTGCCTTTCCAATGATTTATATTTAAGTGAACTCAGTAATCCTATATTTTTTAATCTACTTTCTAAATCATTTATTATATATTAAAGGAACATACTAAAAAAATACAAACTAAATTTGTGACCCGTGCGACATAAATTTTGGCAATAGTCAATTACGTAGTAATTCGGGACATGACATAGGTGGAGAGAAGAGAGTAGATTAAGAACTGGAGAGTGAAACGTAAAGTAGATCCTTCATTGCAGCCATCTTCTTCACATTCACAGATGGTTTCTTTAAGATCGTGATTTGAATTGTAGAAACAGCTGAATTTAGGGTGTTTCTGGTAGCCACATGTTCGGATAGTTCTGCTGGATTGTAGGTTAACTAAAATCAAATGAAAAGAACAGATAAATTGCTCTACTAATTTTTTGACTCTGCTCACAAAAATTAAGAGATATTTCTAAATGCATATGAAATTAATAAAAAAATTTGAAACAATGAAAAGAAGATAATGATATTTATCAAATCAATTATTATGATTTATTAGCAAATGAGATATCAGTATGAGTGAACAGAAGTCAAAATATGCAAAAATCACTGTCATTATATTCAGTATATACTTTATTAATGTTCTAAATAATCAATGTGGGGCATTCTCACATCGTTTGACATTTTTATTATCACTCCCATTGATTATCATTTGTTACTCAATCATAATTATCAATGTGATAGTTTTCTTTTGCTGTAAATTGTAAGTGTGCACTTTCCATGTGGCTTAGTTTTTTAAAAAATATTTTTCAATTTTATTACTTAATATTGATTTTGCTTAATTTTGTGTGCAATATTCATTAAAACTTTTGCTAACTTTCTTTTAATATTGGAAAATTAAAATACATCAGTAGCAGTAAGATATCTAGAACCCTATCAATCAGGCTGTATTGTTAGTGTTTTTTACTTTTCACACTTTTTAACACTTTTAAAAGTAAAATTTTGGGAATAATAATTTTACATCCTCTGAAGTAGAAAAAGACTCCCAAAATAAGCCATTAATGTATGATATATATTAGATGAGTGGTGAGCTTTTGATGAGTGGTGATAATTTCTTTTAAATCGGGTTTTTGTCATAAGATATTTTTCAAAAGATAATGCTGCAAAAAGTCAGTAGAGGCAATATAATTATTTTTCTATTTCCAGAATTATTTTTTTATGTTTCCAAAAGTATTTTTTGTCAATTATAAATAATTTTATCTTATATGTACTTTTATGATTTTTAAATCCATTAACATAAATAGAGCTTTTTTATTTCTCTAAAGTTTTCTTTTCAGTTTCTGTTTTATGAATAACAACAAAAAAGAAAAAATAATAATAAAAATTCCATACAAAAATTATATTATATCACTGTTAATTTTCCACTTATGGACATAAGTCTAATGAATCCAAATGCAGATGACTTTATAAATCAACATTTTATCTTGATTATGCTGTTTTGTGTTCTGTAATAAACCTTTTTATCAATATATGGTAAAAACAGTCTAATTTCTTTGTGTAAAATTAATTACCATGAAGAAATAGAAAACTAAATTACAGAAATTTAAAATTAGTTTTGAAAAAGGAAATGGGTATAGTTTATAAATTTTTAATGAAAATAAACATATTAATTAATTATTAGCCTCTACATGAATTTTACAAAATTATACTTTAAATTAGCATTAAATATTCTTACTTTTTAACTTGTTTTTTGAGAAGAAATATTACTTACATTCCACAGATGTAACTGAAATTATTTCTTTCCTACAAATGGTATGGTTCTTTTCTGGATTATCATTTACCTTGATACACTCCACAAGGTATCTGTCATCTTCAAGAACATCACATGAGTCATTATGTAGTGAGTTACAAACATGGCATTTCAATGTGTTACCTAAACAAAAGTAAAAAAATCATAAATTTATATTCTGAATGCATATTCTAAATTATATATAAATTTAGATATTTTTATATCTAGTCTACAAGTTAAAGTCAGGTTAAAAATGAGTTTTTTAGTAAATATATCTTTAAAGAGTCTACATAACATATCTGAAATTCTATATAATTTTATATAAAATAAATTATAAAAAAATCATCGTTTTCTTATATACGATGTATCAAAATTCTTCTACAAATTAACTACTTATTTAGTACTATTTTGCTATTTTTTATCAACAATATTCTTTTCTTTTAAAAAAATGCTTTTGAACGTAGCATGTTATACTAAGAATTGATAACATGAAAAATTGCCTTTTACAATGCTGAAAATTTATATTATCTCTAATAAAGAATAGTCAAATTTAGATGATAATTTAAGTGATTAATGTTGCTGTGCATTGCTAATGTGTTCTAAAGAAATTTCACTAAAGCAAAAAATGAAAAATAACTCTATTGGAATAGATTTTACTTTCGGTATTGGCTTAGAGTTGCTGATGTGAGGGAAACCACAAACAAGGCAATAAAAAAATTAATTTTTAAAAAATACACTCCCTCTGTTTTTATTTTCTCTTCTTTCCCCCTCCCTTCGACATGAAAATTCAATGAAAATGCTGAAAAGAAAAACACAAGAACAAAAGATATAAACAATAATGAATTTTTAATATACTCTTATTTTTTATTCAGGCCTTACTTTGAAGTGAAAATTCTGAGTACTCAATTACTCAAATTTTTCATCTGAGCTATTTAAAACTTGATGGGAAACGTATTAAGCCCTTTAAGGTCCTTAGATGAAAATAAAATCTCGGGAATATCTTTCTCTTCCAAACTCACGAATGTTAATTCATCAAAATAATATACCATAATTGATTTAAACAGTGCTTAATTTGAATGTGAGTTAAGTTTGATTCACTGACTTTCCTAATGGTTATTTAAAAGTACAAAATCAAATAACTTTCAAATTACCATTAAAAAATCTCGCGAGCTTAGATTCCCTTCAGCTGTAGGCCTCTAAACAATTACTTACTTTTACCCCTAGAAACTAAATAATCCAGCTCTGCCTTAATATGGATCTAAAGAAACCCTTCCACTGATTCATGAAATAATTTGCATAACATCGTTTCTTATTCATTTATTCCTAAATTGCATCGCGACATGTCCGGCAGAACATCATTAATTTAAAAATCACTAAACTGAAATTATGGTTTGAAAACGGTTGTAAAAAATTAATTTAGTAGTATTGAACAAAGTTGCATTTTCTTTTTTATTTCTATAAATATTATAGATTCATTAAATCAATTGTTTCACAACGTCCCTAATAGATGGCGCCACACTAACAGAAATATAATTTCATTATTTTCAGAAATGTTTCGAAAATTCGACAAAGGAAGAAAAGTCGCCTCTTGTACCAGAAATATAATGCTCCAGAGTATATTTTGCTCTTTCATAAGCAGGATTCCACAAAATCAGTTGGAGGAAGGTGAAGGATAAATACTGTGCCATAAATGCCATTTACCCACCCTATGCCATTAATGCAATTAGTCAATTAAATGGCGAGTGAGGTCTAAAAATATTTAAATAATGTTTTTTCATCGGGAATATATAAGTATACGAAATTTCTAAATTTTTCCTCATAGGAATTTATGCATTTTGCGTCAGTAGGCAGTGTAAATTATGAGGTTCCATTCTATTAATAATTTGAGCAAACTAGCTTCCCATTTTTTCACTTAAACAGTATTTCTATAATTTCTATACATTTCTTATTTCATAATTTTCTTGATAACATTTATGTATTTCTTTTTTTACTATCCGCCCTTGGTGACCAGTTGGTAAGCCGGGATTAATGCTCTCCAAAATGTGCCTTGGTCTCTTTATAACTTCTTTAGCGAATCTTTTTAAGTTTCAAATTTTGATAGTCATATAACTCATATTATTATAGAAATTTTAAGTTTTATTGTATTGTTTATTGTACTATATTTCTCTCTAATTTTTTTCTTGCGTAAAATTTGAATTTAAGGTATGAGAACAGAAAACAGAATGGCATTGAAGCTTTATGTGCACTACGAAATAAATTTCATAATTTATGCAATATTCTTGAAGAATTATTCAAGAAAAATTTCTTACATTCCTTATGAAATTCAATTTTTAGTTTCACTTTCAAATGTGAGTAATATTTTATTGTTTTGTTCAATAATTGTAATAAAAAATTGACTAAATTTTATATAGTCCTTTCGTACCAAGGAATTATATTCAACGAATTTTTTTATTGCACCAAATTTTAAATTTATTTTTTAAAAAAAAAGCTATTTTACAATTGTGATCAAATCTGGCTGAATTATGAAGCTTTGAATATTATAATTTTAAAGTAATCTACATTTTTATAATATTCTTCATAATGTAAGTTAATCAGCCATGGAGAAACTGTCGGAGTTGATCGGTATTATCTTTGTGATAATCGGTGGAGTGGTTTAAAACCGTGTGTTTTTATAAGATTAGTAATAATCAAATTTTCATATTGATATAGTTTCTGTCGCAGGAGAGTGGATCTTCCTCTTTATTTCAAACCTTTTGCTGTTGTCGACCAACGGAGTTGCCGGAAATATTATTTATATTTAATTTTTTTTTTTCAAATTGTGAAGATATAACTTTATGTCCGTGATTCCAAGCATTAAAATGGTGTTGCTTTAACTGCCTTTTACATATACTAATTATGTGCATGAGCTTTCCGAATGAAAATCAGTTCCATGATGTCATATGTTAATGAAAATATATAAGTAGGGTTCATTTATTTTGTAAAATTCTTGGTTCCATAACTTCGTATTTTTTATACGTAACATGAACAGCTACATAGATATGAAACAGCGTTTTCCTTCCTTTGACTGAAAAATCGGAAAACAAATCACGGGACTAAATATTGAAGGAAATCGGATTTCAGAACAACAATGTATCTATTCTTGAAAATTTTAAAAAATTACTAAATTCAGTAATAAACGCGGATTATTAAATTGATATTATTAAAAAGACTATCTTCTATATTTTAAAGCAATGTAAAATTCATTTTTCGTGCTGTTATATTTTTGGAAATTATTGTGGAAGAATGCCAACATCCAATTTAATTTATGATTAATTGAAATCCTAATTACAAGTTCAAAAAGTGAAGCGTTGCGAATTGCATATTCCAACCTCTAAGATATACATATGCCAAGTTTGATATTTGCAAATCAAACGGTTTGTCCTGTAGAGCGCCAAAACACACGCACAAATTGTAATCTGTATTATTAGTATAGGAGATCCTGCCCGCCATCCACATTTAACACATGTGCTCTTTACGAAAGAAAAGTGACATTTCCGAGTATAAATTATAATTTAAATATAAATTCATTAAAAATTAAACAAATTTTTTGGTGTTTTCAGCTAAATTCCGATTTTATTATTATTATTTGTTTTTTAACGAACTTATAGATTGTATCAGTGTTATTTTTAACCGTTTCTCTAATTTTAACAATTTTCATTCATTTAATATCATACTTTACTGTAAAAATGTTTTTAGTGTTGATGGAATTCAATCAATTTAATGTTTCATCAAAATGTTCGGGCATGTGCTTTTGCCGATGTTAAGAAATGTGTGTCTTTAAAAAAATGTCTATTTTTATTTCATAATATGATTGCATATTAATTTACTGAGAAATAGTTAATAGTGTATTGATTTTATGAAATTCATATTTTTCATTCTTTTCAGAAAAAAGAATTGGCATTTTAAATGCATTTCATATTGATAGTTAAACAACGAGAAAAGCTAATATTCCGTTCAATAAGCCAGTCATCAAAGGCAGCTAGTCACAAATTTAAATCTAAAAAAATGTAATATTAATAATCAAGAATTAATGCAATTTTTGTGGCAAAAAATAATAAGCAATACATTTATAATTTAAAAAAGTTCTATCTTTAAATTCAAAATGTTATGTGCTAATTTAGAACCCATAATTGCATTGAAAAATTTTCAAATGAATTTATTTGTATGTGCTAATATATGTCCTTTTTGGTGATTTTGCAAATTACCTGCAGTTGCTAAGCCATTCAATCCTAGAGTTTGCTTTTAAAGATCAGAATCTTAATTATAGTACTTTCATGAATTGCTTTGGGCGGGAAAATGGAGGAACCAGAATATTTGTTTCATTCCCAGAATGCACGCAGCAGCTGTTTTAAAAGAATCTACTGTTTATGTTTTGTCGGCGAAGCTAGGAGACGAAAATTCATGACTCAGTTTTCATAAAAAAAAAAAAATGTAAAAAAAAAAAACTGCTAAAATTAAATATATTGCGTACAGATGGGATTATTTAAAACATAGGCATAGCTTTATTTGATTTTTACTCGTTTTGAAAGTTTCCAAAAAAGATTAATTTTCGAATCATGTTTGAAAATTTATTTCCAAATTGAAATAAATTACACTAAATAATAAGAATTTATCTCCCAAGTTTTCCTGTCTGAAATATTTTCAGATCCTTCATCTGTTTGTCAAAAGTAAATTCATGCCATTAGAATGCCCAAGCCTATTATTTTTTTAATCTTAAAATAAATCATTGTAATTATCTTTTACTTTTGTCATTAGGTTTTGGAGACTATTATTTGTATTCTTCACCGAGCACATTTCGATGAAAAACAGTTTTTTTCTTTCTTGTTCTACGAGAAAGTTTTTTAAAAAAATTCCTTTTCCTGGGATTGATGAATCTCAGCATTTTAGACCTATTGAAAAAGAATCAGAAAAATGAATTTTTGGAATTAATTTCTGTCTATCGGTATATATGATAATCAAAAATGCTTTCTATAAAACTGATGAAGTCAGATTTATGGTCTTTCCACTTAAGAGCACATGATTATAACTACCAAACATTAAAAACTAGATTAATAAAGCTCACTATACAATTTTAGAATCTAAACTGAAGATCCGTAATATATCTTGAACAAAAAAACCCTCTCTGTAGGTTCACCGTTACTCAGTCTGCACGTTCCCATGTATGCAAATGTAGTAACTCTAAAATATGCAATGGCGATTTCACATGCAATAATATTTAGCTTAGACAAATGAAACTGTATCTATCTCGTTGTTAAAAATTGTAATTCTACTTTATAATTTTGATTTTAATTCGTCATAAAAACATATTGTAAATTATTTTGACACATGTTGATTCAAGAAGAGGAATCTTAAGTACCTTTGTAAATTATGTGGTAAGCTTTAGAAATTTTTATCTCTTCACTTACGCCATGAGAATTACAGAATCGGCAATTTTTTTGATCGCGTATTAGAAATAATTAAATAAAAAAAAGTGTATTATATTAGATTATGAAACAAGAGAACATTTTAGTGTACATTAGATGTGTATATTAGATTAGGAAAGTATTAGAGTGTATATTAGATTAGGAAACATGAGAACATTTTAGAATAAAATTAACATAAGCTAATTTAAGATAAAAATGAGGAGATTTAATCATAGTAAGGGCCCTAACCATAACTGAGGCGACCACGGTGGCCTGGCGATAAAGTTTCGGCTTCGGTACCGGAAGATTTCAAGTTGGAGGCCCTATTTTAGGCTTATAAGCGGTCTGCTGCAAGTTAAATTCGTCGGAGCGCAACGTTCTCTCACTGTTGTAAAAATTGGTAGGGGGAGTGCTAGCTGTTAAAAATTCAGTGAATTGCGTGATCTTCCTGGGCGCAGCTAGCCGCCAATCATGTAAACATCACATTTTCTCACTGCTGCTTCTTGTTTATATATACAGTGGCTCAAAAAATTGAGAGTACACCTTACTTTTACTTGATAAATCCTACTTCCAATATAAATAGCACATTACATAGAAGTGCAAACTTGTTTTTGTTTTTAGACGTGAAAAATGGTTTAACTAAAAAAGTAAAAATAAAGCACAATCAACAAAAAACTTCTAAATTGAAAAATTTCAGAAGGATTTTAAATAAACTTACTCAGATTCTTGCCTCAAAAAATTGAGAGTACACCTATGAAATTTTTGCAATATCTCGCATAAAAATAAAGTGTCACTGATAAGTTGCTTTTTTTTTTACTTTTATAATGATCTCTAAACGGCTTTGTACAGATATGACCAATTTTTGATGGTATATAAAGATATTTTACTGCATTCTTCTTGCAACACTTGTTTAAAATTGGTTTTGTTTGTAATTTTGTGTTTTTGAACTACTTTCTCGATTATGGCCTCTCAATATATGGTAATATTCAGTGACAATGATGTCGGGGTACTGTGCTTTGGTGTATAACTGCTGTTTATAATGAAAAAGATACCGTATTTGACGTTACGTGCATTCTATTTGGGTTCGTTGGAAAAGGGAATTTCCATCTAAAACCAAATTTTTAACACTTTTCTTAAGATTTTTGTAACCATATAGTTAATCCAACGTACAGAAGGTATTTCTTAAATCATAGGCAAAAATATAAGTGCTGAAATAGAGCGAAATGCCAATGGCAAGCTGAATATATAAGTCGCATTAATAGAAAGAAATCGCTCATCAGCTTACAAATTCAGATAAGGCAGCTGAAGTTTGCAAAAAAATCATAATTGAAGACCATTCACTTTTGAAAGTCATATTTAGTGATGAAACAAAACTCAACATTTTGGGCAGGGATATCCATTGTAATTTATGGAGAAAGCCTAATATTGTTTTGAATCAAAACAATTTATGTCCTACATGGTGGTGACTCTGTCATGATTTGAGGTTGCATGACTTCATCCAGGTTTGGAAATTTAATTCTTATAGATGTTATTATAAAATATAAGATTTATTTTGATATACTTCGCAGCAATCTAAAGGAAATTGTTAAAATTTTGTGTTTAGATGGGAATTCCAATTTTCAGCAGTGCAACGACCCCAAACAGTGCTCGTAACGTCAAAATATGGTGTCTTTTTCATTAAAAACAGCAGTTACACATACCAACATAGTACTCTGACAACAATGTCATTGAATATTACTATATATTGTGGGCCATACTTGAAAAATTGTTTAAAAACACAAAATTAGAAACAATACTCATTTAAAACAAGTGGATGAAGAAAAATGGGGTAACATATCTCCAGATACCATCAAAAATTGGTCAAATTGGTTCAAAGTCGCTCAGAGGTCATTATAAAAGTCAAAAGTCATGCAACTTAGCAGTGACACTATTTTTATGCGAGATATTGCAAAAATTTCAAACTGTACTCTTAATTTTTTGAGGCAAGAATCTGAGCAAATTTATTTAACATCTTTCTGAAATTTTTGAGTTTAGAAGTTTTTTGTTGATTGTACTTTATTTTTACTTTAAATTAAACCATCTTTCACGTGTAAAAATAAAAGCAAGTTTTCACTTCTCGGTAATGTGCTATTTATATTGGAAGTCGGGTTTATCAAGTAAAAGTAAGGTGTACTCTCAATTTTTTTTGTGCCACTGTATGTTGTGTGGGGGGGGGAGTGTGATCTTGGCTCTCTCTCTGCCTAGAAATTTTATGTATAGTGTTCTCTAGGCCTACTACACTATGGAGTAACCGTGTGGATTTTGTTGTCTATGCTATCTAATAAACCCCATAAAAGACAACCTGTATCTTCAAGGCATTTCACCAAGTCAACAATCTTCGCTAACACGTGAATTATTATGTAATCTAGAAAGACAACAATAATTAATTTCACCTTTTCATTACCAACTCAGGTGTCGTTCACACCATCTGACCGTGGTTCAGAATTACGCTTTACAATTCCAAAATATTCTTTATGTTGCTTTAAAATGAGGCGTCTATATAGATAACAATTATAATTTCCTCTACTTTCTTTTATATCCAAAAAACCTTCCGGGTGCCTTTCTTTTTCAAAATCACCTATCATTCACTATAAGATTAAAGTCACTGCTTCTTTTGAAGATGCGAAATCCAATTTGGAATCATTTTCGTATCAACAGCTGCTAATCTCTGCCAAGGTTAGGTGGGAGCGAGTACTTTCGTAATTTATTATTTTGTAAAGCAGTGTTTGAATTTTTAATAGGCTTTAATAAAAAAAAAATATTACTCAATGTTATATAGAATAATCTCTAAATTATTCCTCTAACTTAAATAGAATTTCGGTTATGAAAAAATTATTGCTAAGAATAAACGAGTTTGCTTTTTTAACAGTTAGAATATAGAGAGTTTTACATCCTAATTTAAAAATAAATTTAAATGGATAATTTGCTTTTTAATGTTTTACTTTAATTATATTTCATATGTTTCCAAGTGACGATAAATAACTTCGATTATTATCTTTTTCAATTCCTACTATTAATTTACACTCTCCCTATATATATTTATTTATATACCTTGTTCAAATTTTCAATCGGTAATAAAATACTTTTTATTCATCCACTCGAGTTCAAATGCATTTTTTTAAAAATTGATATGGATGACACTTGATGTTAGTACAATTTTTTCAAATACTAATTCATTAATTAAATTTAATTAATTTTAAATACTTTAAACAGAGTTTTAGCAGTTTTTAATAAAAATTGAAGTCAATTTTGAGTGAAATTTGAAATGAATTTTGTGTATTTTAAAAGAAATCCCTTATAGCAATACGTTTAATATCACCAATGATTATATCTTAAAATATCACAGAAATAGCAAGCCATACAACAAAGAATATCAACGAATATATTTGGTGGTATCATCTTTTTATTCTAGTAAAATTTATAAATTGGCAAGGCTAATAATGACCAAAAGTTATCAAAGTTAAAATATCGTGCTGTTCATTTTTTTATCGTTTGCATTGTTGTTATTACTTGGAAGGTATTAATATTGCTTCTACCATTCGTCTAATTTAGAATGTTCCCGAAAGTTGCCAACAAATAAAATAAACGAATATAAGAAATGAAATAGAATTTAGTAATATTTTAAATTAAGCCAGGGAAAAATCTTACCTATTGTCACAAATGAAAGAACTAAGAATAAAACTCCTAGAAAGAAATTGCTGGAAATATTCATCTTAGAACAACGTGGAAAATTCTGGCCTCCCAAGAAACGTTCAGTCTTCTAAAGGTTAGATCTCAAGATTCTAATTAAAGTTAGCATTTATCTTGTGGCAAAACTGTGTTCTGGAAACGACCTTAAGCAGGAAATGGTTTAATCAAAGTGCAGACGCTCAATAAATTCGTGTCTTTTTATAACTCATGAATGATAGATATTATTTTTAAAACGTGCCGTTTGTTCTTGTGAAAAGTAGCAACTCACAATCGTCTTCATAAACTGAAATCGAAACGAATTTATTTTGACTTTTATTTATTTATTTATTTTGTTCCAAATTTTAAATTATATTAACATAATTCCAACAATGCATTCATATTAGAATCGACATATTTTTGTTTTTAAAAACTATAACTTTTGTTGCAAAATTCTGACTTGAAATAATTTCTTAGGTAAGTAAAATTATTCTATTATTAGAAATATTTGTTTATTTTAGTCATTTCCAAAATTTGCAGATTTCACTGCAAAATTCGCCTTTATATTACAATTATTTTTATAAATACAAGAATTCATTTTTTAAAATTTTAAATATATTTTTAAAGGCAAGTAGTAAATCATAAAAAAAACTATTTCTTTAAAATATTAAATACTGTTTTAAGAAATTTTGTAATTTGAAATGCTCATTATTTTATTTAAAACAAAGAAAAAGTATCAGTTGCTGTTTGTTGATTGAATCTTATTTATTTCTTTCGTAATTTGCTTAAAGACATCCTTTAAGCAAATTACCGAAGAAATAAGCAAATTACGTTTTTGTAATAAGAAACTTTTTCTTTTCAAAAAAATGTTTATAGCAATTATTCTTTATAAATCAAAAAAAAAAAAAAAAAAAAAAAAAAAAAAACGGGATATGTCCGGTGTTTAAAACTCCTATAAAGCGTTTAAACAATGCAATATTTACTAAAACTTAAAACATAACAGATATTTGACAAGATTGAATTTCAAAATTTGATATTTTTTAACAGGTTTTACGCCATTGTAACATTCTAATTCATATTTATAATTTTATCTTAAAACATATTTCATTAAGGTGTAATAAAACATTTCAAGCAATCTTTTAAATATTCCACCATGTGAACAGTTCTAATGTATCTACTATAGTAATGCTGGTGGTTGCTAGAAGCTTTTGTACATTATGAACTCGTTATAGCAATTTTGTTCTCTAAGATAAGCTAGTGGAAACTATAATGCTTTTTAATTATAATAGTTTCGAGATTTTTGATTTAACCTTATGATGAAATACAACGTGACTAATTATTTTCCTTTTTATTTAGTATATATTCAAGAAACAACAATTTTTGTAAAATCAAACTAAATAAATTAAAAATATGATCGATGAAAGCAAACATTCCAGAGAATAAAGAATTTAATATTTCATTACATTATTATTATAGAAACATTATTTTGTTCCTTTCTTTTAAAATTTCGTAACATCTTCGGAGTAAAATGTTACGAAAAACTCTCTGCTAAATATGTTTAAAAACAAAAATGTATTCTTTCTTCTTATATATTGATTATGTTAATCATGTTACATTTATCGCAGTTTTTAAAAATTCTTATTTAATTTTATTTATTTTGCAAATCTATGCGAACGATTTTCAAAGCTTTTGTTTAATTTTACGGAAATACTGTACTGTCCGTTTCAGTATTCTGAGACGGCCACTTTTCGAAAATTCTATCTCATTGAGAGAAGAGACGCGAATCCTTCGACTAAGAATTCCGGAAATGCGCTTGTCTTTGACGATAATGCGTTTAGGCCCTTATATGATCTTGATTTTCGTTCTTTTAGTTACTTTTTTTGTTCAATTTATTCTCTCACGTGTATGTGTATATCGTGTCGTTTCTGACCATATTATTTTAATTCAGTCCACGAGTAATCCGAGTTTATTTTATTCTAAAGTAAACATCTCCTTTCATATTTCCTTTTATCTCTATTTTGATGAATTAAACCCACCCTAATGCATGCGCAAAAAAGGGCGGAGGGTTTTAGAATCCGTTTTCAAACAATAGACCGTTTTTGAAATATTTTAAATATTAATATTAAACGATAACCTTTTTAATATCAATAAAATTAATTTTTCAGATAATGCATTAACATTCTAAATGCCAAAATTTTTTATAATACTTTATTTAAAATTTCACTGAAATCTTAGTAATATATAAAAATTGCCAAAGAATAATTCAATTCATTGTTTCATTAATGTTCCTTTTGCTTGGCTTATATATATATATATATATATATATATATATATATATACTTTTTTGTATTATCTCTAATAATAAAGATGAATGTGTGCCTGTGTATTCATTGCACAGTGCACGGCACGCTGTTTGAACTAGAGCTACCAAACTTGGCTTATATAATACTTTGGAAAGTGAAATAATGCAACTGAAAGCATTTAAAAAAAAATTTTAGTCAAGTAAATAATTAAATTTTGGCATTTTTCCTCCACAAATTCCAAAGATATTAATTTTACATATTCTTAAAGTTCAAAAACTTGTCTTTTCAATTATAACAATTTATTTCACGACACATTTTAAAATTACTTATTAATTTTGAAAAAAAAAATAAGCCTATTTTACAACAATGTAAAGTTAAACTAAAATAAATTTCATAATTGTTATCAATATTTCTTTTTTTTTCTACTGTTGAAGATCAAAATATGAAAATACGAATTATTCTTTCATACTGGGAAGATTTCAGCATAAAGCATAATTTTAATAAAAAAATTTCAAAATGTCTTGTACTTATGTTTGAGGTTTCTTTTCGTTTTAAAGCTTTACTGGAATTTCCTGTGATATAATTGAATATATATAGATATAACTTGGAATTTATAGAAGATATAAGGCTTCTAAAGCAATATGAGTCTCAAAATTTGAAAGTAAAAAATATTTTGCTGTGAGAGCTATTTAGACAGAATTATACAACAAATTTCATTGAAATTTTTACTATCCATTAATCCTGCTAAAGTAATTGATCGCTAAAAGCAGTCATTAAGAAAATCAAGTGAAGTCCAATTTCATTTGAAAATAACTAATTTAATTCCAAAGTTTGTAAAAATAATATTTGAATAGATTTTTTTTAAATAAAACCTTTCTCTCCTACTATCTAATTAGCAAATTTTAAGTGCTTTATTTTTTGCATTTTTTTTTTTTTCAATTCACATTTGATGTTAAAATATCATTTTACTAATAATATTATGTAATTTTTCAATTTTAATAGCAAATTTTTATTTTCTTGTACTAATATCGAGCTTTTATGTTTAAAAAACTAGATATCAGTTCAATGCAATTCATCCTCTAAAAATAATTACTGCAATAAGATTTTAACAATGAAAGAAGGTCCTTTTGAGAAAAGGTTCTTCATTCTCAAACGAAAATTCGTAGACGATATTAGTGAGAGAAATTCTGTGTACTAATAAACACGTCAATTGCTCTCTGAAAAATGATTACATGAATACACTGATAGGATTCTTTATGTGAATCATCAATAGCTGTATTGTTTCTCGCCATTTTTATAGAAATTCTTCCTCGTTAGTGTCCTTGTAGAATAAATTACGAGTTCTTTCGAATGTTCTCGGATGTGCTGAAGCATAAATGGATTCTCTTTGATGTAGTTGGCTTTTTGAATGTCACATGAAATTGGTTGAAAGGTCTGGATTTCCGTTACACATCTAAACTCACTTTTCTTTGGGTTATCTTCTTCGAGCGAAATATTAAACAGCTCCTTCCGTTTTTATCAAACAAATTATTGCAATTAGTTAGAGTTCTATTTTATTTAAGGATATTGAACTTTTTTATAACGAAAATCATTGAAATTTGAGTTTTAAATGAAGAGGATTTTTTTATAGGATCTAAAAATTTTATCTATATAGAAAGAATGAGAAATAGTTTCATTACAAAAGAGTATAAAATTATTTTTAATACAAAATTAAATGTAAAGATATTGATGCGATGATGCGAACTCAGAAGCACAAAAAAAAATGAAAGTAAGAAAGAAATTGTTCCAAAATTGGAGTAATATGTGAATATAGACTCTATAATTTCAATAAATTTATTTTCATTTTGATGTACTTTAAATCAAAATTTTAAAAATGTTGAATATCATGTAAAGGAAAAACATATTTCTTATCATAAATAGCCTCTATGAAATATATTAGTGCTTAGTAATAAATAAAAAATAGCTTTAAAAATCCATAATATTTGCAAATATTGCGATATGGGTTTTCACATGACCGAAAAGAATTTTATATTACTGCTATTATATTTATTACATTATTGATTTTTCATACTGAAATATGACCAAATATGATTTTATTAAAAAAATTAAAAAGAACTTTTCTTTCTATTAAACAAGTGATATAAATTTTTTTAATTCAATTCCTACATAGGTCAATGAAGAAAAAAAAATTTTAGTTGTTTTTTATTAAATAATTATGAAAAAAAGTATTAAGTATCAAAAAATGATCGATTTTTTCAAGAACTGAACTCGTATTCTTCACCTTCAAGAGAAAAATATTGAAATCCTTGTGTTTCATTGATTGAGCTACTGCCTATTTATTACAAGCTGCTAAAACTCTATTTAAAATATTAAAAATTAATTAAATTTAATTACTGATTTAACATCTGAAAAAACTGTATTAACATTGCCATCCACTTCAAGTTAAAACAATGTATTTGAACTTAAGTATATGAATAAAAAGTATTTTATTAACGACTGAAAATTTGAACAAGATATATTAAGGAAATAAATATAAAGGGAGTGTGAGGTAGTGTAGTAGGAATAACTACTAATAGTAGGAATTGAAAAAAGATTCCTTTTAAGAATAATCTGAAAAGTCATTTTATGAGCTTTCGATGTTTTTAATTTTTATTGAAGAATTAATGTTTTTGTTCCTCAGCATTTAAGTGCACTTTTAGTTTCAACATATCCAGAAATTTTTCGTATTACTTAAGAATGGTAAGATTTATCGACATTATTGATCAGATTTTGAAATGCAATGTTTGAATGTTTTCATAGCAAAAAATGAGACCGAACTCTTAAGTTTTTATATCATTTTTAAGTAAAAGAAGCATGGAGAAAACTGAATTCACATTATTTATTAATTTAAAAAATAATAATAGTTTTTTAAAATCACTTAACTCGTACATTTTTGGTGTATTTTTGTCAAACCTCCATGGAATGCCTAGGCATTTTTGTCGATAAAGAATGAAACGACTAATACTTTATTTCCTATGAATCTAATACATTCTAGAGGTTTTGATTGAGGTGGTATAATGTGGTGAAAAGAAAAGTCTTCTATATAATGCCACATAAAATGGGGAAATATGGAACATAAAGCCAATCTGTTCCAAACATCACGTGACTAGGAACATGATCTTCAACTTTCGCCACAATATTTTAAATAGAACTGTATTATTTTTTTCTAACTAATATTCAGGTTTCTAAAAATGCAAAATTTTCATTTAAAATCTCATCATAATCTTCTTTTCATTCTGTCAGAATAGCATTTGCCATTCTACAAAATGCCTGCATGTACGTACAATGCCTAGGGAAACTATATGTATTAAAAAAAGTCTTCATATTGTATACTTTATTTTTCTTAAAAATTATTATTAACTATTATTAAATTTATTTTAAGTTAAAAATTATTGTTAGACATAATAAAAAAGCTATAAGTAAATTTTTATATGCCATTTTATAAATTGCGTGCATAACCTCGGGAAATCATGTTCAAATAATTCACAAATTTCATATCTTATCAAGATTTTCTTACTTATTAGATTCTCAAATTTTGTCTTAAAATACTAAGGGAAGAGAGTCCAAAGACATTTATTTTTACGTGAAAAGTAGATTTATGGCGAAATTGCGAATATTTTTGTATAGAATATTTTATTAATGAAGAGTTTTCTTTCTGAAATCGTTTGAATTTGAATTCATCAATCATTTTGAAAGAAGCTAAAACGAATTATATATTTGCATACGCATTTTAGGTCTGCATTTACATTTTTAAATGGTATTTCATTGAATTTTGATAAAATCTTTTTTATGAAAAATCTTGGTAAAGTTAAAAATAATGAATATTTTGTGTTCAAATTCTATATAATAATTTCTCAATATGTTCTGTAGTTACTGAAATTACAGAATTATCTGATCAACAAAATATTTTACAATTATTTCAATTCTTTAAAAGGCGAAAAAAATGGAACTTTTATGCTCTTTATTAATTGAGCTCAAGTAAATATTTGATAACAGTATAGCTTATGTCATTGTTCAAAAACAAATAAATGTAAATTAATATGAGACAACACTCTCATATTAGTCACAAAATTAGAAATAAATCATTCGATAAACTTCCAAAATAGAAGATTTTCGCTTCCACCTTTTTTAGTCAAAAATGATCATAAAAACGATATAATTTTCAAAACGCTTTTGATTTTTATCCAATAGTTTTTAAAGTATATCAGATAAATTATGTATTATATAATTGATCTATATAAGCACTGATAAAGAACTGTTTTTTTCTATTTATTTAATACAAATATTGAAAAAGATGAGTATTTCATTCCATTTTTCAAAATAATTTATTCTAGAAATAGTCGCATATCTTAAAATAGCAGTATAGTATCGTAGAATTATAATATTTTAATAATAATCGTGTTTACAATTTGGAAACATGAATATATTTTTGAAACTCTGTCTTCCTGTAACAAATAATTTCTATTTATATAGCCATACCAATCAAATAAATGCATCACAAGCTGTGTTAGAATATATTTTTTCCTTTAACCTTCTTTTAAATGCATTTTTTAGTCTTGAATATCTTTCAACATCATATGCAATCATTTTAGTGCAAAAAAAAAAAAAAAAAAAAAAAAAAAGAAATTGCGAATTTTTATTCCGTTGTTAAAAGCTAAATAAATAAGATTCTGTTTATTACGTATGCAATTAGCATAAGATGTAAGAAAGTAAGCATGGAATACAACGTGCAATTACTTGAACACTTCAGATTTTAATAGCACATTAATGCCATGATACTTGACGCATAAAGATTTTAGTACGCAATAATTAGAACAGATGTGAGGCTACTTTAATAACATGACTTTGATGTCTGTCACAATCTAATATTCAAAATACTTTAACGTTTATACTTTACATTCTCAAATGCATATATATCAGGATTTTTAGAAATTTATTTAAAATTAGACACAACTAATATTCCTAACGAATTAAATGGTCGCCAAATCAGAAGAATACTGTATGTTTCAATATTCAGAGACGTCCACTTTTTGACGATTCTATCTTATTAAGGGAAGAGACGCAGAAGGATGAACACATTTCCCAATTCTTCGTCATTATTTGACCTTGATTTTCGCCCTATTAGATACTTTTTTGTTCAGTTTTTTTTTCATGGTATGCGAATATTGTATTATTTCTGGTCATATTATTTTCAGTCTACGAGTAATTCGAGTTTATTTTATTGTTAAATGTAAGCATTTCTTCCTTTCATGTTTCTATCAACCCTATTTTGGCGAATTAAATCCATATTAATGCATGCGGAGAAGTGTGGAGGGTTTTGGAATCTATTTCAAACAATATATAATAATTTAGCACAACGGAAAATTTATAATAAAATTTTTGTTAATGTATTAATTAAATTACACAAATTTTCTTCAGTGCTCGAGCACACATTTTCTGCATAAAGTCGCATATTGTGTTATTAAAATTTTACACATACACACACACACAATTGGATTGATACTTTTTTTTTTCTTTCGCTTTAATGGACATTCAGTAAACACAATCATAATACTCACTAGACTTTCGTGTGCCATTTTTCATCATAACTCCATGGCCTTCAGTGCATTCTAAGGATGAAACAAAACAAAATATATTAGAGAATATAGCATATACATACACATACATATGTATATGTAAACTTATTTTAGTTGTTACTTAGCCGAAAGGCAGAAAGTTTTGAAATTCTCAACTTCGATTTATTTCATCCTGGTAGGCATAATTTGTTTAAATAAAAATCGACAAAAGATACATCCATCTATATCGTGGCAAAAGAGTGAAAATTTTCCATACAATTTTCCATAATTTTTCTATGAGATTTTTGCTGTGATTTCTTTGCCACTCGTAGATTTAGGAAAGGAACTCTTAGGTATGTTTCAAATAATGTTGTAATCATTATGTATTTTTATCCCTTCACTCAGAAGATATAAAAGTGTCGAAATCAATAATTTTATGGTGCGCATGTAGAATTAATTGAAATAAATATTGAAATTGGATCGAGAAATAAAAGAACATTTTAGAATGAAAATAGGATTAAATAATAGGTTTCTATTTACTTGAGAGGTGCTGTATATTAAGCAAATTATCACTAAGAATACCCTCGCTTTAAATCCTGGATTCCTTGTCTGAGAAAGTAACTGTCCAAACTTTGCCTATTAATATATAGCTTGCATTCATGGTCTAACTATAGAAAAGTAAAGGTTAATTTTTTTGAAATTCCGTAATATTAGTGTTTAATAATTGCGATTTATTTTATTGCGTTATTAAGTGAAGTTAATCACTTCGTCAATTCATAGCAAATACTGTTTGTTTCAATATTCTGAGACAGCCACTTTTCGACGATTCTATCTCATTAAGGTGAGAGACTGGGAAGGATGGCATTTCCGGATTTATTCGCCATTCTTTGATTTTGATTTTCGCCCTGTTAGGTACTTCTTTATTCAGTTTTTTCCCACGTATGTGGGAATATAATGTTGTTTCTGACAGCCTTATTTTAATTTAATCTTGCGAGTAATCCAAGTTTATTTTATTGTTAAATGTAAACATCCTCACCTTTCATATCTCCTCTAATGCCTATTTTGATGAATTAAACTCATCCCAACACATGCGCAAAAACGCGTTGGATTTTAGAATGCGTTGTTAAACAATATATGATTGAATATTCCATAATATTGTGGAATTTATGAAGAATCCATATTTTTTTCATAAACGTTTTATACAGCCGGCATCCTGGCATAAGGGTAGAGTGTCTTCCTCGTGATACGGGTGTCCCGAATTCGAGTCCCAGTTCGGGCATGGTTGTTCTTCTGTGTTCTTTCTGTGAGATGTATGAATGTGCCCTCCTGTAGAAAGGGGTTTTGAAAGTAAATGTGAAGCATGAAGTAGCTAAGTCATAATCTTGGCCCTAATTGACGCTATTGAAAAACAAAACATTTTCACTTCAACCACTGACATATAACTTTCAATGGGCTTGTACAAGGCCATAAATAACAACAACGACAACGACAACTAAAGTGTTGGAAAACTAAGAATTTTGTTTGCATATACGCTAAAAGGAATTAATAAAAACATTGTGAATCCAAAAGCATTGTATATGTAATTAAAGCTGAATACAGCAGTAATTGCAATTTATGTAAACCAAAATATGAAAATAATGATGTATATGTAAATATTTGAATTTTATTAAATACCTGTAAATATCAAGCTTCCAACTGTGGTCATTTAATTTGCAAATATATTACTAGAAACCGAAAAGAATTTCGGATTCACTTATTATAAAATAAAAATTAGAAGAATCAGATCAATAGCTACAACTGAGGAAATGGTTCATTTGTATTATCAGTTCTTTTAAGTATATAAACGGTGGGTGTACTCACATAATACTTACTTTTTATTTTATAAATTGAATGAAAAATGTAATTTATTAATTAATGCCTACGAAAACTCTGTAAAATCAGTGCAAAAAATGTAATTTAATCTTCAGAAGCAATTATACATTTAGTAAAATAAACAGAAAAATTAACTTTTAAATTCATGTTAAACACAGAGTGATTAAGAAAGAATATTCTTAGTATCCATGATTTGATAGCGTATTGTTGTTCATGTATTAATTGCCATTTTTATTAAAAGTTTGATTTTTCTCAGAAAATAAATCAATTTGTGAAAAAAAAAATTATTCAGATTATGTAGAGTTTTGTAAAAAAACAGAAAATTTGGTATCAGTTTTCAAAGTCATTCGAGTCAGGAACTCTGATTTTAATATAAATCAGCTTTTGATTAAAATCAAGAGTCTGAAACGATGTAACAAAAGTAATTTAAATATAACGATGTATGTTTGTTTGTTTTTTATAATATAAATCTGCAGTTTTTGTTCGATCTTGATGAAATTTCGCACATGTACATTTCAAGACGAGAACGGTCACTGTCGACTTTTCAGAGTTAATTAAAAGATGAAACAAGATGCTGAATGTTCCTTAGATTTTGTAAAATAATTTTTTCCAAAAATTTTATTTTTCAAAAATGATATGTATATGACCTTACAACTAATGAAAAAAAATCCCCCTTTTAATGATTCAGATCCATTTCTGTACAATTTTGTGTTTTAATTCAGTAAATTCTTATTTTTCCGTCTTATCTATTAAATAAAAATAAAAATAAGACTTTAAATAATGCCATTGCTAAGACCAGTTTAATAGCAATATTTCTAGTGAACGAAGTAGTAATCAAAGGCGATTAATTGTTATGAAATTTAATTTATCATCGCATGAAGTTTTTTTCAAAAAATATAGTATTCTTTTTTGCATTAACTACCATACGTAATTTATAAAAAATAATTAGTATTCATATGTTATTTGGTATAATTTCAAGTTGTCTTAAAATTTGATATGGAAATCATAATATTGTGGAACGTAATTCTGAAAACATAAACAATTAGTATACGATGTACTAAAAACTAAAGTAGCTCTAAGATATGCACCAATCACTAAATTGAGAGCATAAGAATTTCCAACTCAATTTTTGTGGTATAAAATCAGTGTTGCGACAGTTTTCATTGAAATTTCCGCTTGCGTGTGAAATGATAACATTTCAATAATGAATAATACGAAACGTCAGGCACAAATACATGCGGAAGTTTCTGAAACAATTATTCATTTTCTTCTCAAAATGTTAGTTTATTAAGCATAAATTCCTCCTCATATTTTCATTATTATGCAAATAACAAAGTTTATTTAAAGTAAAAAGCATTTATTTTTTATAAAATATATTAGGAACTATCATAATCGTTAAAACATTTTATCGATTGTTTTGATGACTCTACACTTTTCAGAGCTCCCAGAATCCATTAAACGTATTTTTTTAATATAGTTTGTTTAGTTATAAAAGAATTGTAACTTAAAAACTTTTTTAACTAGATGGATGAAATTTGGTATATTATCCTATAGCCAAATTCCTAGATTTCTATCAAAATTTAGACGAAATCCGTTTAAAGGAAGTCTATGTATCCGTATATATATGAACGCGATAATTCAAAAACGCATCTACGAAATTCGGTACATAAATTTATCAGCAGAAATGAAGATCTGTAATGAATGTTGCACACCAGGTGCTTGCTACGAATATTGAATATGCATTTTGAACTCTTTATTTTTAATCGATTGTCACCAAAACTTGAAACAAAGCTACAATTTTAATAAAAATACGTACCATTTCTCTATACTTAAAATGCTAACCTATGTGCCACAGAAATCGCTCTTATTAGTTACTAGCCGCCTTTGGCGACCAGCTGGTTCGCCATGAGTAATTCGTACTAAAATTTTCAATTAAATCTCATATTCATTAGCCTTGAAGTAATTCCGGGCATGTATTGGCCTGAAATAAATATTTTCTTTAACATGATGGACGGAAAGTTCTAAAAGTACACCTTTTCCTAATAATATTCTTTAATTTTATAAATCAGTCAGTTTGAACCATCGGTTATGCTTCCAAAATATTAAAAAATAATTTCGATGATGTTGCCAAAATATTAAATATGTTTTTTTAAAGAAAGCGAGAAAGGGAAAAAAAGTATTAAATTAATGATACAGATATTGCAAACGATTGCATAAAGATGCCATTAAATCGGGATTTCAATGCATATCCTGTCTAAATTCAATCAGGTTTACCGTAAATAAAGAAGATTTATTTAGTTAATGATATAGATATTGCAAACGATTGTAGAAACTTTTGTTTTGCATTTATTTTTTAAAGAAAATATCACATTTTATATTTATTTTATTTTACCCAGTCACGTGCTGAAAGTTGCATTTCTGTAGATTTATTTCGCGATGATAATTTTTTTTATTTGAACTTCCGGCATTCTTTTAATTTATCCAGTCACGTGATAAAAACATGGTTAAAATATTTCTTTAAAAATTTGTTAAAAATAGACGCGTATGTTATAAATTAAAAACACTGATACCGTTAGAAAGCTAATTTTTTTATCTTTAAATTGATATAAAAATCATACTTGTGCAATAATATTTTCGGAAGTTATAGCGGAAAAACGTCGAAATTTCGCTTAAATTTTAATTAATTCAAATTCTACTGAAAAATTCGAAAAAAGGGCTCCGAGGTGCACATTCCGGACCTCCAAGGTATACATGTACCAAATTTGGTAGCTGTAGGTCCAACGGTCTGGCCTGTAGAGCGCCAACACACACACACACACACGCACACACACACACACATTGAGCTTTATTATAAGTATAGATTGCTGGCTGGCTACAAGGAAAGTAAACACATTGTTGTCATAAGTTTCAGACTGCTTCTTTGAATGTTTTTACAACTGCACTAGATTGAGTGCTTCATTAATTAAGGGATCTGCAAAATGTTCTGGAAATTCTTTGGAGAGGACTAGAATTCCATTGTCAGAGGATACAAGATATAAAAGAAATCAAGAAATAGCGTCTAAGTTCGCTAAAATAGGCTAAACCGGCACCGAATGGAAAATCGCTTTGATTCAACTATTCCACATTAATCGTTTTAAAAAAAAAACAAATAATTTGAACAAACTAGCTGAACATCAAAAGCGGCTAATTTAATGTATTTTCATCCTTATATACTTGCAAGTATGTTATGGATCAATTGGTGGTCAACACATTGACCGAGTTTCTCCAATATTCGATAAGTATGTAAATTTTAGATGCTAAAATAACGTACTACATTTTATTTATTTAAGTCATTGCATTTTTGAGTTATAGTATTTACAAGCATGCGGAAGTGTATTATATATAATCTAAATCTTTGAAAGGTTTAATGGAAATTTCGATATTCCTTAATCTGGTGGAAACATCAACTTGTTTCCACCAGAAGTGCTCTTATAAATGTTTGTAAACTTATTATTGACACCTGTTAAATTTTCTTATTCTTAACTTACATTTTCTTATTTTATTTTACTCTTATATTAATCCTTCATAACTGCTCAATTTTCTTATTTTCTTTAGTTATGTGTTGAATACTTACTTCTGTAAGCCCCGTGTGATAATTTGTGGTGCACGGGGATTTTATGGATGCTTCATTTTAAAAAAATGTGAAGTTTGGTAAAAATTTACTCTTTAAATGCAACGATTGTGCACTGAATTACATTTGTCTAGTCTTAACGTTTTTGAATTACTGCATTCACTTGCTGACGAAAATAAAGCGATAGACAATCAATCCTAGAATAGAATCAGCAAATCTATAAATTTATTTCAACATGTGATGGAGATCTATATTTAGAAATAGTTAGATTTATATTACATTTAGAATCAGGCTAGATAGAATCAGTATAGCAAATGCTATTCATTTTGTTTGATTTTTTTTTTATCTCTGTTTTGATGGATAGATTTCCTATGGACTGGTTTCATTAAAAATCTGCCAGTCGTTTAGAAATTTGGTGTAAAGATTGAATATTGAAATTTAATCCATCTAGTTTAAAGCATTTTTTGAAATATCGCGTTCACAGACTGATCTATTTCGTTTCACTAATATGTTTTTTGATATCAAAGAGGTCTGAATCGTTTAAAATCGAAGGAATATCGAAATAAAAATTTTTGAGGATTACAATACTTTTTCTATGATACCTGAAAGTAAAAATTCGGCTGCCCAGATAAATGAAATGATTATTATTTCGTTGTTAAATTAAAGGAATCGCTTTAAAATTGTCACTAATTGGTTGAGATGGAGGTGTCTCAAATTCAGATCCGATTATCTTGATATTATTATGAAATATAAATTATAGTATATTTTATCATCACAGGCAAAAAATGCGGTAGGGGACGTTGACTACTTCAACGTCTGCTCTGTTTTATACTTTGTGATGGTTTCTTCGCCTTTCCCTCCCTAACAATACATTCGGGATGTGAGAAAATTTGTTTCGAGAGGAAGAGAACAGGAAACTGAGTGTAATAAATCTGTTGTCTAATTATTCTTGAAAATCGATGGGGAAAACTCCCACAGATTTTTTTTGCGACTATAAATAATACGATTTTATTGCAAATAGTGTTAAGAATGTTGTGCATCCCCAAACTTTTAAAGTTATTTTTTTATCTGTCAAAGATACAGAGCTTATTCGTATACGTATTTTCACTTCGAAAAATATTCCATTTATGATTTTCGCTTTAATTGAATTAAGAAAAACTGTTCTATTCCCTCCAAAAATTTAAAATTCTTAATTCCTTCCAACCCATTGTCTTAAAATAGATAAGAAGAATGGTAAAAATAAAAACGGCACCGAAGCGTGACAAACCATTAAATTTTCGCGAATTTTCAAATACATCTTGCCATCAACCGAAGTAAAAATAAACCTGTTCTTAAAATGTCGAAATTACTGGTTCAAAGCGAGAAATTTTGCCATCTGCTGGAGCTGTGTGGGCGTAACGAAAGGAGGATTTCAAAACCGGGTGCATACGTTTCCTAGAATTAGGACGCAGCTATTCTTTCACCCTTTTGATGATACGCACGAATGAATAAGTGAACGAGCAATAAAATATGCTAATTGTATTTTACTTTCAGTTTTTAAAGATTTCGCATGTTTGGTTTTATTTTTTATTCTTTATTTTTAGATTACTGATCATTTTGAATATTTAGAACTTTGAAAGGTTGATTAACAGATACGTTAGAATTAAAGTGCACTTTTTGTTTACTTTGTTCGCTCTCGAATCTTTTCGAATCATCGAATTCTTTTTTAAATATTTAATATATTTGAAAAATAGAAATATGCTGCTGACAACGAGCGCACGTGAAAAAACTTTTTGCCGCTAACGGAGAGCGAGCGAGATGCCTGCTTGCACCAGTTTCATTTTTACATTTGAACAAGTATACAAAGAATAGACATACAAATATAATAATTAACTAAATCAAAAATTAAAAAATAATGAAATCACATAAACACTTTTCATCTATATTGTACAAACAACATTTGACGAAAGTGGCAGATTTAAATATTTTGCTGCCCAAGGCAATGATCATTAAGAATTTCCACTTTTAGTAAAGTGATTAATTTAGTTTCATATTTTAAAATAATTTTAATAAATTAATGCTTCCTTTTAAATTAATCATTTATATTTCATTTATGAAAATGCATTCGTTTTTATTTATCTACTAGATGATGTATCGGGCGTTGTTTAAAATTAGTTCTTTCCATCCACCATCTTAAGAAAATATCAATTTCACACCTACCTATTACCCCAAGTTTGATAATCGAATGAATAAGTATGTGCGTATATGAATGAATGCGCGCGCGCGCGTTTGTGTTAGGGCACTACACACTGCACCATATGATCTAGAACAGAGGTTCCCAACCTTTTTTTGAACTGGCGCCCCCTTTTCTAATGAATATTTCAATATCGCCCCCCCCCCCTCCCACTCCAGATAAATAAGAGCATACATAATGCATGGTGAAAACAAGAAAAAAAAATTCTAATGGATAAAGTATTGTTGGAATTGAAACGCTACTGAATTTCTTCTTTATTTAAAATTGAGGAATAAAAATGCTAGCTTACTTATCATAAGGACATGCAGGGATTTCGATGATACGAATTAATTCATAATAAACTATTGCTTTCTAAATAAATAAATTGGCAGTTTCAGAGACTCATCAAAACGAATATTTATTATATTAAAAAGTATTTTTATTAAAATTTAAAAACATCAGATTTCTAACTTAACTAATGATAAGGCCAAATTTGATGCATTTTAAGGAACTTGTTAATATCAGGCTCGATTTCATTTAAAAGCAATCGTAAGTCGCCGCGTTCAGTAATATGGAGCCGATTTCTCTTTTTCGTTACCAATGTTGCCTCAGCACTAAATCTACGGTCTGCTAAATATGAAGAGGGGAATGCTATCAGAAGTTTTGAACAATCGACCATAATCCTGAATGCAGTTGTGAAATAGACTTCTGCAACCAAACTTCTTGGTAGCCATTCTTGAATTTAATTTTTAGATCTTCATTGTCGTCAGTTCAATTAGTTCTTCTAACTGAGGTGATCCTGCTGTGTTGACATTGGAAAAATGATCCCAAACCCAGTCTGGTATATCCATGTTTAAAATATTCTGGAATCGCCCCTTGAAGTTATTGCATACTATATTTGATTGATCCTCTAAAGCCCCTTCGTGCCATATCAACGCCCCCTAATTTTCTCTGAGTCGTTTGACATCCCCCTGTAAGCTTCAAACGCCCACAAGGGGGCGTTATCGCCCACGTTGGGAACCTGTGATCTAGAGCAACTACACTTGGTACGTACATATTTACTTTGGAGGATAAAAAATTATACCTAGACGCAGCTTTTTTGAATCTTTAATTAGTTAAAAATTAAGCTAAAATTTTTTCCAGGGATATTTTCCGAAAATATTACAGCACAAAACTTTCTTTTAAATCCTCTTAAAAATGACTTTTTTTTTCTTTGATAATAATGTTTTAGTCTATAAATTAAGTTTTTTATTTTTAAAGATTTTTTTAAAAAGAACACAGTAATTATATTTTCCAACAATTAATTTTTCACGAAATGAAAGTAGAATTTAACCTGCTAGAGCACGTTAACAGTGTACCAGTGCCTTGCTGTCACTTTGACAAAAACTCAAACGCGGTGAGTAAATTAAATCTTATTGCAAATTAAACCGAGGAAAGTGTGATACTCAGCACGTGTTGAAATGGTAGCGTAATGTTATGGAATAAATATAAGATGTGAAATTATCCACATAATTCCACAACAGCTGATTGAAAATCAGAGAGATATAGGGTACAATGAATAAATAATCGCAAGGCTTCTATAATATTGGGTTGTTCGGAAAGTCATTTCGTATTTTTTTGTCAAAATGAAAAGAAATTTTCGTTTAATGAATAAATTATTTATTAAATTATAAAATTGCCATTCTGATCTAATACCTTTTGCCATATTTTTGGTAGTAACATGATTACACGCTCATAAAAGTTTTGGTCTTTGCTGTAAAAAAAAACTGATCGAGGTGGTTTTTGGCCTCCTCATTTGAAGGAAAAATTTTGCAAATCAGTTCTGGTACTGATGTACTGTTAACACATCTTCTCCACACATATTGGCTAATTTATTTCTGGCTTGAACAGCATTTTTACCTTTTATAGCAAAAAAGAAAAAAATGACGAAAATGCCGTTCATTGTTCTCCATATTTAAAAGGGCACCATCCAAAAACTACTGCGAAGAATCAGCTGCACTTTTTCACACTCAAGCCTTGCTATATCAGCTCTTAAAACATAAAATGATTTTGCGGTTTAAGTATGAAATTGGGTGCGAAAAATGCAATTAAATCCTTTGTCAGGAAAAAACGAAATTACTTTCCGAACAACCTAATAATATGAGTTGCATGGCTATCGAAGTTTGAAGTTAAAATATATTTGGTTCATAAAATATAGAAGATAGATAGGTACATAAGTATTTAATTGAAAATTTTAGAACGCATTCCTTGTGACGAACCAGCTGGTCGCCAAAGGATGCAAGCAAATTAATATTCCAAATAAAACTTTAGGAAAAATTCTTCTGTGTTGTATATACCGCTCCCAAAAGTATATTTGTGCCAATTACAGTCCGAAACAAAAAAAAAATCAACGAGGCACCATTTGTATAAATAATATGCCTTTGTTGATAAATTAGCATGTTTGTTTAAACAAATAAATTTGCAGTAATAATATTTACAAACGTATTTTTTATAAGTCGAATTCATTGAAAGTTTTTGAGCTAGATATACACTATTTTCATTTAAAAACATTCGACACCAAAAAGGATGAATTCAAAATTATTTCGATAATTAGGGATTTTTCTCTCTTTATTATGAAAAAGTTTTTTAAAAATAACTACATAAAGAATATAAGTGTTGTTGTATTTAATTGCATGACTCTAGGTACAAGTACACTATGTGATTATATAATTTCAAACAAAATATATTCTGTAGAAAAACCCATATTAAAAGAGGCTTATTTAATACTGGCGGACTTTGCCGAATAGATGGTTCGCCAATCTTATTACTGTTTAAAATTATCAGTTAAATACTTTATGTCACTTGCCATTGTCAATTAAATACTTTATGTCACTTGTCATTGTCAATTAAATACTTTATGCAAATTGTCATTTAATAGCTACTTCATCAAAATATTTTTAAGGTTCACATTTTGATAGTCATATAATTGCAATTAAAAGGCCTTAAATTCGTTATGTGCTATATGCATCTCTAATTAACTATCAGCTCTCTCAAAATTTCAATTTTAAATTGAAGTGGAAATGATTAAACTGCAAATTGATATAAAAACATTTTTTTTACCGAAACCAAGCATTTTTAAAAATATATATATAAGTAAAAGAGAATCATTATGTGTACTACTGAATAATTACAATAATTTATGTAATATTTCAATGATTATTCAACAAAAATTACTTAGATTCATAATAAAATTCAGAGGATTTACTTTCAAAAACATTTACATGATACGAATAATATTTCATTTTATTTTGGTCTATAAACCTAATTAAAAATATTATTAAGTCTAAATTTTATACATCATATTCTACGAAATATTCATGACACTTCAACATTCAAATAAATAAATAAAGGTTTCTATCTTCTGCTATCAAATTTGATCGACTTGTGAAGCTTTGAATATAAATGTTTGGAACATTCAACATTTTCATTCCTAAGAAATTATGGACGTTGATTGTGGTATCATCTTTGGAATGGTCGATGACGTGGTTGGAAATTACCCGTTTTTATTAAATAGTGGTCTTCAAATATTCATAAATCAGTCAGTTTTAGAGACTGAGTTAAATGAAGTTTATCTCTTTTTATTGGAAGGCTAAACATTCTTCATTTTTTAAAGCATTTATAGACTTGTGTTACGTACTGTGTAGTTATTTACTTCATTTAGACCCTTTTTATAGATGCATTTCTAGGATTAAAGTTTTACAAATTAGTCGCTGGACCTTGAATTGAAATATATATATATATATATATATATATATATATATATATATACATATATATATATATATATATATATATGTTTGTCTTAAATAAAGCAGATTTATTTAATCAATAATATTGTAAAAGTCACCAAAAAATTTCTTTACATTTTCTTTTCAGAAAACATATTTCATATTTATTTCATTTCATGCAGACACGCGCTGAAAATTACTTTTTTATATGTTTAATTTGCAATATTTATTAATTTGAGTTTTTGTCAATCTGATGGCAACATATGGATAAAAAATAACTTTTTCCCTTTCATTCGTAACATGCTCATGAAGATTAAATTTTATTGTTTTGTCCGAAATATATTGTTGAACAATATAGTTAAAATATTTCTTTAAAATTTCGTTAAAAATAGAAGCTTAAGTTTTATGTTAAAACACTGATATAATTAGAAAGCTAATTTTTTAATCTTTAATTTTATGTAAAAATTCTCTTTGTGTGATAATATTTCCGAAAGTTAAGGCGGGAAAACTTTAAAATTTCATTAAATTTTTTATTAATTCAAATTTCAATTAAAAATTCGAAAAAGGGTTCTGAAGTGCACATTCCCGACCTCTAAGGTATGCATGTACCGAATTTTGTAGCTGTAGGTCCAACGGTCTGGCCTGTACAGCGGCAACACACACACGCACACACATCGAGCTTTATTATAAGTATAGATTTAGATTACAAATAGTACTTAACGTTACAAATAAAATTACGTACTAGAATTCAAAGAAAATTGTTTATACAATCAAAGAGACGAGCTCCAGAATTTTATTAAAAAGGTTTTTCACTTATGATTTGCTTCTTAGAATGGTGAAAGAAACTGAACGTACAATTTGTGAGAGACTAAAATCAAGATTTGGCACATAGCTACAATTTTAGGAATAGATAATTTACTCGGTCATTTACTTAGGCCATCGCGTTTTCGAATAACCATTTTCGCATGCATGTTAATCTATACAGATGGCCAGCTACTTATTAGGACAACCAGATAGATAAATTTCTGAGAATGAATTTCATTTGAAAAGGGGTAGAAATCTACTAATTTGGTGTAAAATCAAAAACAAATTTCACTGATCTAGCTCAAACACGCAAGCAGACAAATATAATTTCAAAAGTATAGTAAGTTCCCCCCCCCCCCCTTCTTTTTATTTTTTGAGTTAAAGTGATTTGAAATGTGAAGATTCGTCAAAATCTCGTGGTCCAAATGAATTAAATAATCTATACTTAGTATAAAATGAAGTCTGCTGAAAGCGTCTGTTTATTTTAAAATTAAAAACTCGCGAAATAGGCTACGGATATTGGAGATATTTACACCGTCTTGTAGAGCATTTTTTGTGGAATATTTTAGTGCATTAAAGTCAAAATGTTTTTTTAAAAGGGGTTTTATAATTGCGATTTTACTTATTACGTCTATGCGCGAAAACCTCAAATTGTGCAAGCGCTTGTAGTATGCATAAGTGATACATTTCACATCTGGTTTTAAATAAGGATTCAAATCCTATTACGCCCAACAGAAGAAAATCCAACGGCCGGATCACATTAAATGCCAAAAAACTTCAGATAGCGATTATCATTTAAAAAATGTCCATATTTAGGGAAGGAGAGTCTTTTGATGAACGAAATAACTGTCTTCCTTTAAATTGTACTGTAACTGAATTGCGGAGACTGAATGAATCTCCTGAAAAGTGAAATTATCGCCTGTCTGCTGACAGAGAAAGGCATTGAAATTTGAGACAGAGGAGAAGAAATGAAAAAGCAAACATTTAAAACAACTTTTCTGTTGTATAATTTTTGTGGATTATTCTGTCTACAGACATATTTTTATCTTTTTAACAGTCTAAATATTTTTTAATGTGTGCTATAAAAATTGTAGCAAATTTTGATAATTTATAAACATATTTTTATGTTTGTTTTATGTTGCGTATCATGCCTGTGTCATATCGGATGGAGGTTAGACTTAAGTTTAAAGATAATTTGCTAATTTTTCTTGCATGCTTTGCCATGGGCAACTCCGTGCGGGTATTGATAGAATGAAATAAAAATTTAATTGCTACCGCTGGTGGTTGGCTGTTAGTCCACTGTATTAATAATATTTATTTAATCATGTTAGCTTACTTTGATTAACTACATTTTATCATAGCAAACGAAACAACTGTTTCAAATTATACTTCCACAATCAACATGAAGAATCTGATTGGCTTGCTAGTATACACGCAGAATAGCGAAATCAGTTTAGTTGTTGAAGAAAGATCTGTGTCAAAGTTTTATTTTACGATGCTTCTCAAAAAAACAAAGTGAAAACAGACTATTATTGCTGATGTATCTAGACATCAAAAACTGTCAAATGAAATAAAAATATCCAAAGAATTAACGGCTTTGGTCGTGGTTTCTACCCACAAGAATGTAATTTGAATTGGTGTGTGTGTGTATTTTCAATTTCTTTTGAAAATGGTGAGTGGATGAGAAGAGCGAAGAGATAACATATTCATGGGTCATAAACTTTCATACGAAATTTAAAATTAGCAAAATCCGACCAAAAGATGGGAAGGGGTGATTAGTTCCTTGGTTCTCCTAATTATTTCTAATATATACATTAAAATTTGAATTGAAGAGAATCTATATTTATATTGTGCAGAAAAGGGACATCACAGTCGAATCGCATCCCGCCCTTGACTTACTAACGCTAAAAATGAAAGGAGAGGGATTATTTTAAATGTTGTTAGCAACCACTGTTTCACCTAGAATACTAGAATTTGTGAAAGTAAAGATTAGGGCAGTATGTCAGAGCACTAGATTCATTTCCTGCATGGATAATCAATACCTGAGGTAGGTCGTTGCTTTACTTTATTCAAGAGTCCAAAATTGGTTAGAGCTATTGGAAGATGGATAATTTAAAAAAAAAAAAAGGATTTGTGGCAACGACGGAACAAAAAAAAATAGTAAGGAGGGCCTTTGAAACCTTTTTAATATTTTCTACTAAAAGTGTTACTCTCTTCCTTCCATGTAAATATCGCAGTTATAGAATAGGGTTGTGATTACAACGAATGTACGATTTCAGAGCTTCGCTACGAATGTTTATGTTTTATAGAAAAGAGAAGGGATATTTTATTACACACGAGTACACATTTTAAATTACCTTTTTGTATACCAAAATTATGCATAGAGCTAAAATTTTAATAATCAAGTCACGTTGAGCTTTCTGTGTTATCTCTTTTATATTTATAAGAATGTATAAGTCAACAGGTGATAAACTTGTTGATGGATTTAGCTTAAAATTTCATAGGAATCATATTTTAGACGGTAAATATGTCTATAAAATTTTATTTATCTATTTTTTAGATTAGCGCAGTTATATACAAAAAAATAACCCTTTGAGGGATTTGTTTCCACATAGAATAAGCATTAAACAGAACCTTATCTCATGTTGCATATTTTATCTATCTAGCCCTTTACATTTTGTAATTAACGTGTTTGTGTTTATTCGGATAAACAAACTTCCTTTTAATGGATATTAAAAATTATCCTCGAAGCTCATAGATTTCTGTTCCCAAATTCTACGCATTGACGCAGATGAGGCAAAATTTGCTCTGCGTAATGTAAAAAATCTGAGAAAGTCTTTTGGACTGTATCCTTGCCACTACTTCAATCAAAATTTGACACAGATCAATAATTTCAACCGCAAGAGCAAATATCCAATTTTATTTATCCAAGTCTTTAAGATTTTACATTATCCGTTTATATATATATGTGAATATTCAGATCAATAATTGGTTCTTTCTTTGACAGATTTGGTACAAAATTTAATAGATATCTATGTTTTAATGACAATTTTGTGTACCACACTTCATTAAAATAGCTTTTTGTATTTTTGAGTTATTGTGTTCATATGTAAAAAAGAGGGGGAAATTAAATTTGCTAAACAAAAAAAAATCTTACTTTATGGCGATAACTCAATGGAAAATATTAAATAGTGGTGTTTGCTTGAGTAACGGTTATTGGAGAAAGGTTATTACTCTTAATAATTGAGACAAAATAACAATCTTAAATTTACAACAGATTATTATGATACTATTTTAAGCCGCAAAGTAACTTAGGATTTTTTACTTTAATATTTTAAATTATTTAGGATATTATTTTTCCGTTGCATGAATTCTGAATTATAGATAAATTTATATACGATAGCATAGACTAGCACATTATTATCTGACTAATAGATAAGTGCTTTTCGATGTATCTAATTCTCGAAAAAAATATTTTTTATTAAAAAATTACACAAATATCGATCTGAAATTTTTAGTAGCCATTTTTTTAGGTAAAAATACTATGGACATAACATGTGTTTTAGTAAAATTGTAAAAGTTTTACATAAGTTTAAAAAAATGACTGAAAAATAATTTTCCATACTTGGATTTTAAAAATTTAATTGCCGGTCTAATTAACCCCTTAACTGTTTTCTTTTCTTTACTATCTAATAAGATGGCGCTTTCTATTTTGGTAATATTTTCTTATTTTGATTTCAAAGGAAATCTATTGAATACTTGACTTATCTATGTATTCGTAGTAATTTTAATACTGAATTATAATCGTTATAAATAGTTAATTTTTCCTTACAACTATCAAAATTCGATAAGTCGATGCACGTAAGGTACAAAAGCAAAATAGTTAAGTAGTTAAGCTACCATAGTGCCATATGTCTTCTTTTATAAATCATTTTTTAAACATAATTTTTTGCTCTCAACTTTTCTGTCATACCATCATCTTTATTTAGCTTCCACTTATCTCCCAATACACTTGTCCGATTGCATAACACACTTAGAGGCTTGTTTTATACAGACCAATAAAGTTACTTTATCAATAAAAATTTAACTTAAACCATTAAAATTGCTGCTATGTATTTTCTTTTTCTTATTTTGATTCTTTTCACGACAATTCGACTGAGCTAATCAATTTATCTGAGCTTTATAGAAAACAAAACAAAAATAGTCAGAGTTTTATAAACAAAACAAAAACATTATCCGTTCTACTAAGTTATTAATTTCTTTTTTTATATACGTTTTATGGATTAAGTGAAATAAAAGATTAAATGAAATTTTAGATATCATTCCTCATCGAGAGACCCGTTTCGACATTGCGATAATAATTTGTTGAATATCTAATACATGGATGCAAAAATACCGATCAATTCTGTGCTGATATTATTCGAGACTTGCCACACCCAGTCTTATGCTCCCATTCCTGTAACTATTGGTTACACGTATCATGAATTTGTTATATGTCTGCCCATGGGATAGCTTTCCTGTGTCGTTTTTGAAGCCTGAATTCAGTAATTGATGCATCTTGTGTATCTACTCCCAAAAGCATCATTTAGTGACAATGGATGGAATAGAGTTCTAATTATTCTAAGGTGCGTAGCTGGAACAAAGTAAAAAATTTGCAATTATCCGAAAAAATTTGTGATAAATTGAGGGTTTTTTCCTTTTTTTTTTTTAGCTTTCATGCTACGAAATATATTAAAAACATTCGTTTGCTCTGCAAAATAAAAATAATAAAAATATTATATGTCAGTAATTTTTTCCATCAAAGTAATGGCAACAGGTTACTAAATTCTGATGTTCAAATACAACCTATTAATTAATACTTCACCTTTTTATTTAAATGATTCACTAAAACAGTTTAAAGGAATTTTATTCGACTTCAGTCATTAGATTTTTGTTTTGTTGGATTGAATTTGCTTTTCACTTAAATTGCTTTCATTGTTCTATTTTCTCTTCATGAATAACATACTAATTGAACTAAATATGGAAACTTTAATAAAAAAATATATAAAATATAACAAATAAAATAAATTGTATATAAATAAAATCTAACTAAAGCGTTCATGTAACAAATTTTAATATTTCAATAGTGTATCCATTTCAATGTTATAATTAATATTACATATTTTAATTAAAATATTATAATTGCAATGTAAAATTACGTTTTAAGTAAAAAAAATTATTGCAATACACCCATTCTTAAAAATATCTATGTTTTTACTTTTTATCTATAATTAAATCTAAATGCTAGAAAATGCATTTAAAAAATATAACTGTTTTCATTTCTGATATAACATCTAAAATCTATAGATTATGTGTATTATTTCTATATCAATACATCAAACAATATTCTAAAATTTTCATTTCGTGTAATATTTTACCCTTAAATTTTATTCATACATTTCTATTAAATGTAATTAGTACTACTTCATTTATCTAGCAACATTTTTCATATTCAGACTCTTCATCCACATTTAGACTTCATATACAATGTATCACACACTTAAGTTTCATATATTATAGTTCTAATACTCAATTTTGAACCGATACATACATTTTAAATATTTTAAAACAGCGGAAATCTATCAATTCTTGAAAGGGTTTCATTTGATGTAATAGATCTAAATTCAGGTTCAAATACAAATGAGAGAGAAATAATTAAATAAGAATTATCTCAAAAAATTCAACCCAAAATTAATATAATTTTACGTGAAATATTTTTTTTATTATTATTAATTACAATAATGGTCGCTTTTACTTATAATTTATGAAGTAGAAACAACGACGAAACAACACTTAAAAATTTCATTATTAGTTTAAATTGTATTCTAGTCTTTAATTAAACTAAAATAAATTGTTTGCTACGTTTTAGCTACAGTTTTTGCTAATCCTTTTAGAAAAATTTACATATTTTTATAGTTTACCGCCAGGATTTTACTTAAAGCGTATTTCTAGATCATCGTTAAAATGATAAGGTGAAATTAAAGTTAATTTTGTTAAATTCATGTTTGGTTTAATTATGATTACGTATTTCAGTAAATCATATTTTCTTAGAGGTGAAGAGGTAAATGATCGGCATTTAAAAATTATAGCCTAAAAATAAATGCATCATTACTGGAAATTAAATTAAGCATTTATAATTGAGTTAAATCCATCTTCCTCATATGAACTACACTGTAACCATGAGCATTAGCAATGAAGATCATGTCTAAATCTTAGAATTGATACAAATATTTGTTTAATAAATCATAATTAAATGTTCTTATCTTGAAGTGCTTATTGTATATTATAAGAGCTATAATTACTATTCAATTTATAAGATCTACTACCTCATTTTTAAGTTTGTATGAGTTTTATTACTACTGACTTTATATTTATAATTTTCAAAATATCAGGATACATGAAAATTGATATATTCAATAATTTAAGGTTAACTTTTTGTGAAAAGGTTAAATTGGACATGGATCATATTTCTTGCTAAGCACGAAGATTTCTAGTTCTGCAAAGTTCATCAAGAAAGCTTACGTTATATAGAAGCTAGTCAGATAAAAAGTTCTAATTCAAGAGTGTGTGTTCCACCCTCAACTCATTTTTTTAAAATCTAACAGGAAGAAATGTCATTTTTAAATGATATTTACCTGAAACAGGTATCCAAAAACAGAAAATGGCCACCACCCAGAAAACAGCTACTAATCCAAACTTATTCATCATCATGTCCGTGCCAACCAGAATCCAGAATGAGTTAATCTTTTTTTTTTTTTTTTTCTTTTACTTTCTCACTTTTTATATTTTCAACACTGTTTTTCCGAAGAAAAGGCAGAAAGTCAGTTCGTTGTATAATCTCGAGCGGAAAAAGAAAAGGGACGAACGCCACACCACTCAGAACAGTTCTTAAAATATAACCTCCAAAATTAGTTTCTTTGCCAACAAACGTGATGACGTTCGGCAGTTCTGTGGGAGAGGAATGAATTTTCAGACGAACCAGATAGCTATTTCATTTAAGAATATAAATATAACTTATTGTTCGTCTATGGTGTGGACTTGGCTGAGGATCCAAAATGCACCGAACGAATATTAAAAATATAATTTTGCCGTAAACATTACATAGCCTGGCCACTTCCAGTAAACGCCGGTAAGAAGGTAAGAGAGCGAATTTTGTTTAGTGTTCTTTCTCGCATTTGATATTTTGCTGTCGTCACTAAGGCGGAAAGGTGGAATTCCAAATCGTGACGGAACGGATGTAACAGCTGTTTTTGTTTCCAAAAGTCCTCGTGTTTACGAAAGATGATTGCCGCTTATTGTGTTTGAACTATGCTGTTGCATATGAATAGTAGAATCACAGCCAGTTTGAAATAAAACGTTTTGTCAAGACACTTTTAGTAGGCCTTACATACGTATAAAAGAATTTATTATTATTAAACAAAATTAGCCTCTTGATTAATAAAAAGGCAAGGTAGACAGCTTTGCCATAGCATAGGGAATTATTTGTTTGTTTGGTAATAATTTTATGCTTTGGTAATAATTTTATGCTTTCATTTAATTGATAACAGCTGTGGACTCGAATTTGTTCGAATAACTTTTGAAAAATAATCGTTTACCTCTTTTTATTTTTTAATAATATTACTCTTAATTAATTAGTCTATGCAATTTTTACTTCTTTCATTATTTTTTCTCATTTTAAAAAAGCCCATTTTTTTATCTCAAGAAAAAAAGGTTTCTTTATAATTTTTAAATGACCTATTTATTATTGATAATAAACAGATCAATTTTGTTATTAAATAATTATCAAGTATTGTTAAAAAAATCAAATTACTTTTAAATTTGAAATTTTTTATGGATTATGTATTAATACCGGCTCTCTTGAAAATAACTAAAACTTAAATATTTTATGATTTTAGCTTCTCTAAGTTTGCTACATAAAACTGCTTATAGAGAGATTAATACTAAAATCAATTGAAAATTTAGCCGGTTTTACTCTTGGAAATGAGAGAAATGAGGGTGACAAGACATGCCTTACCTAAAGACCCTAGAAGACTTAATCCGGTCTGAGATCTTATAATTAATTTTTATTTAATTATATTATAAATTATTATTTAATTATTCATTAACATGATATGAATTTTTTTAGGTGATAACTACTCTTTTTCTGGCTTTGAATAAATTTCTCGGTAGTTAAAATAACTTTATGAACTTTAATTGATTGAAAAAATTTTATTGATTTTTTTTTTTTTTTCATTTTTTAGACATGTGTTGTTACATTTAATGTTTGATTCTTTTTTTAATTTCGTTAAATAAAAAAATGTGATGTCTGAAACTTTTTGATGTCATATGAAACATTTGCATTATAATTAAGGTTCAAGAAGTTACACAAATTATACAGTATGCCTTATTTTTGCATTAGGATAAAGTGAATCTAGACTTATAAATGTTCACGAAGCAAACTTTATTTATAAATGTTTACCAATTGCTTTATCAACAGAGATTTTTGTGTTCGTTTTTGCATTTAAAATTTTTTTTTAGTTTGATGGCTTTATTCTTATTTAGATAAATAATTTCTCGGTTGAAAAGCAAAGATACAAATATCATTACGAAAATTACACATAGCTTATTTTTTTAAGTAAAATTTTTAAATATTGAAAGAAAAAATACATCTTTTTTATTGTTGCTTCATTTGGGAAAATCCTAACTTGGTGGTCCCTATTAATTCCTTATGATGATTTACGGCATAATAGACTATGCGACAAAAATATTTTCTTCAAATGATAATTAAATTACCTTTTTAAAAGAGTGAATGACTTTAATTTGTAAGGGGATCTTGATTTAAGTAGCTTATCTATAAACGTTTTTTTTTTAAAGTTTGGTTTACAATTATTATTACGTAATGATTCAAAATAATTCTATTTTTACAAATATTCACAAAAAATTTAAATAGCTATAACGAAAAAAAGGATTGTTAATAAGAAGGAGAGGAGGGTCGATATTCTCTTATAATTGATGAAGCATCAGTTGTTTCTGATTTTAAACTAAGAAAGCAATAAAGTTTCTTATTTCCTAATTATTTACTTATTGTTTGAAAGATTGACTGATTAAATATCATTGTCTTTGGAAATAATTATTAATTCGAATGTATTCGAACACAATAATAATATAAATTGCAGTAAAAATATTGAATTTCTGACAATTTTATTGAATGAATGCGATAACTCATTAACTCAGTTAGTGCACTGGCTACGTAATCTTTTATTGAATTGTTGGCATGTGTAAACTTTTGGACGCTATCGATCTCCTTGCTTTGGGTAAGCATCGGGTCTAATATACATCATTGCCATAACTCGCAAATAGCAACTATGGTTAATCTTAATTGCCATCGCCAGCCACGATGCAACAATTCCCATAGGAGGTGCAAAACATCATTGGAGATAACTCGACAAGCAACATTACTATGCCCACTTGAATCAAGCACCAAAAGTTTCTCATTCCTATATTTTGAGCGCACATCAGTGGCGTGGTGGTTAAAAAATATATAAGAACTTCGCAGGTAGGTTATCCCCTCAAGTGCATGCACAAATATATTTCAAACACCGGGTGGATTTAGGTATTTTGCTGTCCTAGACAATTCTCGTTACTAGCCCTATCCTCCTTTCTAATAAATTTATGAATTTATTTTCTCATATTAACTTACTTTTGACTTAATCTACATGCTGATGATTAATTTTAAGTTATGAGAATGACAACTTGCTCAACTTAATTAATAAATGTATAACTTCATTAATAATTTTAATTTTTAATAATCTTACGCAAAGAAGTATGATATATTTTATATGTTTATAATGGCTCGTGATCTCTCGACGTTTGCACGCTATATTTTTTAAGTAGACAGTTGGCACTTGTACGTACTACAGTAAGTAAAATGTGAAACATATGGATAATTTTTTTTTTAAAAAAGTTATTGTCCTAATCTATACTTATAATAAAGCTCAATGTGTGTGTGTGTGTGTTGGCGCTCTACAGACCAGACCATTGGACCTACAGCTACCAAATTTGGTACATGTATACCTTGGAGGTTGGGAATGTGCACCTCGGAGCCCTTTTTTCGAATTTTTCATTAGAATTTGAATTAATTAAAATTCAAGCGAAATTTCGACGATTTTCCTCTATAACTTCCGAAAATATTATCGCACAAACATGATTTTTACATCAATTTAAAGACTAAAAAATTAGCTTTCTAATGGTATCTTTGTTTTACTGTATAACTTAAGCTTCTATTTTTAACGAATTTTTAAAGAAATATTTTAACCATGTTTTACAACAATATATTTCGGACAAAACAATAAAATTTAATCTGCACGAGCACGTCAAGAGGGAAAAATTAAGTTTTATCAGCATGTTGCCATCCTATTGACGGAAGTTCAAACTAAAAAACAACAACTATCATTACAAATTAAATCTAAAGAAATGCAACTTTTAGCACGTGACTGGATAAAATAAAAGAAATATAATATGTGACATTTTCTAAAATAAATAATGAACGAGCAAAGGGAAAAAAAAGCTTTTATTAAACTGTTGAAATCATACTGACAGAAGTTCAAATTAAAAAATAAATTAACTATGACTGCAAATTAAATCGAAAAAAAAAATGTAACATTCACCACGTGATTGGATGAAATTAAATATTAAATGTTATGTTATCTAAAAAAGAAATACAAGACAAAGGTTTCTATGATCGTTTGCAACATCTATATCATTAATTTAGTAAATCAGTGTTACGTGACTTTCGAAGTTTAAGTATATATGGCAGAGAAATTATAAAGAGAGCAAGGCACATATGTATTTAATTGAAAATCTTAGACCCCATTACTCTTGGTGAACCAGCTGGTCGCCAAAGGCGTCTAGTATTTAATAAAACAATATCTAATATTTCATGCTTTTATATGTTTTTTACGAAGTAACTTATTTGGCGATTAAGTTAGTAACATTTTTAATCGACTTGCCTATGCCCTACTTCTTTTCTTCCCCAGGGGGCACAGGTAGCTGCTAATGGCGAATTTCCCTAATCTGTAAAATGCCACTGATTTCGAAGACCAAGAAAGAAAATTTTGACGATGAAAATTCATATAAAAATAATTTAAACAGTTTATAAATAAATGGTAAATGAAAAAATACTGAATGCAATAAGAAATCAATTCCAATGAGCATATTTTCATTTACAATCATTTTTCCTAAAGTATGACAGGAAAAAAATTTTAATGGTGCGTTTTGAACCTAGTACATACTAAATCCATCAGGATCAAATATGTTCCTGCTAGTGTGACGCGAAAAGTTTGAAAAGGGATATTGATTCAGATGTCGCTCTTATTATCTGACCACGATTCAGAAATACGAGTTCTATGTCAAACGATTATTCACATTCTTTCGAAGCTGAATGCAGATATAACTAAACTAAACTAAATTAAATACTGCAGTGGTTCAAATATATTTAATGCATTGAAAGAAATTTGTTGCATATACTACATGGTAAGATAGCATTAGAAACGTGTCGGTTAACTAAAGTATTTTGCTCATAAATACTGGCACATTTTGATAAAATGATTTAAATTAAAATAGTTTTGTAAACTATTTGCAATTACATGAGTGAAGCATAAACCTACTCTTCATAAAATTATTTTATAACTATGCTTTAAATTATGCTTTAAACGATATTTTACTATCAATGATTAATAAGTTTTTTATTTGTTTCTAATATATATTTTATTTAATTAGACATCTATCATTAAAAGTAACCTATTCCTAAAGTAATTTTAGAATAACATCTGTGTTTCGGTTAAACCAAATTCGCTTTAAAAAAAAATTCGTCATTACTATCTTGACTTATCAGCACTTATATTCATAATTTTCCATCCAATTTTTTTAATGCTGTTTTTGGCACAAAATCTTGAAATATATTTCTACTATGTTGTTCGATATTCTGAATGACATAAAATATCGTAACGATATTGTTGCGCTTATAATACAAATAGCCATAGTGCTAATGTTACACCACGTCAATTTTATAGCAGTTTTGTTTGAGCTGTTAGTAAGAACATCTTCGGCATTATTCAGAATTAAAAGCTTCGAGCGCTGTGCTGAAAACATTTGTTTTTATGTTTTTTTTTAAGTCCAAGGCATATATTGGTTTTATTGTTCTTCGTGTATTGATATTGATCTTCTTGTTTAGTATTAATAAAATCGTTTTCTTTTTCTCAAAAATGTAATTGGATAAATAAACCAATATATATTTCGTATTTTCAATACGAAAGAGAGACGATATATCGCACAATAGCAAATAAATTTTAATGAAATCACCAAATACCCATATCGCTTCAGAATTATTATGAAAAAACTACTTGCTTTTAAGAGCAGTAGATTTCTTTTTTATGGTCATGGTTCTTTTATTAAACCAATAATCTAAAAAATTGTTTTAATTAAGAAATTAATTTCTTGCTTTGAGCAATTCAAGTGAAATTTGAAGTTCACATTGACTGATAATTTCTAATATTGCACAATTGAATCATGGTAACTTAAAGTTTTAAAAAACTGACATTTCGTATTTTCTAAACTTTTTAAAAATATTTCCTGATTTCCTGGGGTTTTTTTAAAAATTTAAAATGGAAAAGTAATGGTAATCAATCAAAAAGAATGTTAATTAAAAGAATGTAACATTCCTAATTTAATAGGAATATTTGAATTGCTGTTTAAGAATAAATACAAACAATACCTTAATTTGTGGAAGTAAAATTGGTTATATCCTTTTAAAGTAAAGAACTAAATGTGTTTGGCAATGCAACATCACATTGGTCCATAAATTGACAGAGTATTACGTTATGTTGCGTAGTGGCGGTTAAAGTGCACAAGCAGCATCTGTGCGTTATACAAAATCTGTCGAGATGTCTCTTTCAATTTGTTCGAGAATCTTACTGTTCATTCTTCACATGGGAACAGTTTGTACAAACAAAATTATTTTATTTACACAATGCACATTTCAACCTTATTTAGAACTAGCCGCCTTTGGCGACCAGCTGGTTCGCCATGAGTAAAGCGTTCTAAAATTTTCAATTGTCACATATTCATTAACCTTGAACTAATTCCGGGCATTGATTAGCCTGAAATTAAAAATGTTTTTTTCCGTGATGTTGCCAAAATATTAAATATGTTTTTTTAAAGAAAACGAAAAAGGAAAAAAAAATATTGAATAAATGATTTAGATGTTGCAAACGATTTTAAAAACATTGGCTTTGCATTTATTTTTTTAGAAACTATCACATTTTATAATGGAAAAAAAAATATTGAATTAATGATACAGATATTGCAAACGAATATAAAAATATGCCATTAAGTCGGGATTTCAATGCATATCCTGTCTAAATTCAATCAGGTTTACCATAAATAAAGAAGATTTGTTGAATAAATGATTTAGATATTGCAAACGATTATAGAAACCTTTGCTTTGCATTTACTTTTGTAGAAAATATCACATTTTATGTTTCTTTTATTTTATCCAGCCATGTGCTAAAAGTATCTTTCTTTAGACTTGATTTACGATGGTAGTTATTTTTTATTACTATTATTATTATTTGAACTTCCATCATTGTTTTATTTTATTTTATCCAGTCACGTGCTCAAAACAACATAGTCAAAATATTTCTTTAAAAATTCGTTAAAAATAGAGGCTTAAGTTATACATTAAAACACTGATACCATTAGAAAGCTAATTTTTTTTAAATCTTTAAATTGATGTAAAAATCATGTTTGTGCGATCATATTTTCGGAAGTTATAGCGGAAAAACGTCGAAATTTCGCTTAAATTTTAATTAATTCAAATTCTAATTAAAAATTCAAAAAAAGAGGCTCCGAGGTGCACATTCCCGACCTCCAAGGTATACATGTACCAAATTTGGTAGCTGTAGTTCCAACGGTCTGACCTGTAGAGAGCCAACACACACATTGAGCTTTATTAGTAAGTATAGATGATTAACGTAACAATGATAGACTTCGATTAGGTAACATATATGAGATAGGTGAAGTGAACACAGACTCGATATGGACAGATTAGACAACAAATATATCAATACAACAGAGCAAAGGACCAATGGCAAACTTCGGTAAACACATACAAGATTAGTGATGTGAATATTGATTCAACATAGACAGATTAGACAAGTATATCAGAACAATATAGCAACGGCAGATATCGGTAGGGTAACGTAAACGAGATTGGTGATGTGAACACTGGTTCGATATGGGAGACTAGACAAGTATATCAAAACAATGTATCAATGATAGACTTCGATAGGGAAAGACGCAATATAGGTGAACGCTGGCTCCACTTGATTACACTAAACAGCTAGTAAAGTCCAGCCATTTTCACTTAACGACACAGTTGTTACATCCTAGCACTAAGGCATTGAACGATACCTCCACAATCTTCTTAAATATTTTCAATGCTATTCATTGATCTAAATTCGGATATTGTAAAACATCTTATGCTACTTCAATTGATCCGAAAAGTCCATATGCTTGATCATTACCATTACCATCTCCTTACTTTGTTATTTATGGTTTAAATGAACACAGGTGTCAACAATTCATATATTAAAAATACTCCTCTGTAAAATAGAGAAAGTGAGAAAAATCCGTCTGCACACTCCACCTGTTATTTCATTATCGTGGCCAGGACAGAGGGGACTTGTTATGAGGCAAAGAAATAGTACATAAAGTTTTCACACATTCGATATCTCAAGATGAACTTGAATATGTTTATTAATTTATACGAAAGAATCCTTTCGGTGAGTGTGTGATGAACAATGAGCTTGTAAGAAATTAAAAAACTTAATCAGATTGATGTTTTGTTCTACGAGGACGTGCGAAAACACAATAATAAAAATAACTCTTGCAATAGTTAATGATATACAAACACAAATCGCTTAGATGATCTCAACATGCAAAGTACTCAGACAGCACTCACTGAAGATTCCAAATAGAAACTTTGCTCAATTACTTCTTCTATCAAGTCTGTGTGTCTTCACTTTTATAGATGCTACGACAAGATACCAAATATTTTAGAAGTGGCGGAATTCAAATCCTTGCTGAAATGTAGTTAAAAATCTTGAATATTCAGATATCTTAGTTTTCATCACCAAGTTTGGTATCATTCATCTAGCATGATTCAGCTCCCATTAGAACTATCTCTCTAAAATTTTTTCCCTTACTTAGAGATTATCTACGAAGAGAGACAATACTACAAATTCATAACAATATTTGGCATATTCGGTGCACTATCCAGAATATCTTACGGAGAGATCATGCAATATTTTGTATAAATGGGAAATGCTTTTTTTAATCAAATGAAATGTGTGCTTTCCTTATCTTAGATAGGTGTGCCCAAAACTTAGGTATTTTGCATATCTTTTCCCCCCTTCCTCTTCCCCAAGATATGCTTAGTCTAATTACCCTTTTCATATAGCATTTGTGGTCACAAGCTCAATAGCCATGGCTATTCTGTAAATCTTTAATCTAGTTTTACAATTTGTTCAAAATATTGTGGCTGGCCTCGTCTTTGATAGTAAAAATGAATCGACATGAGTTCTTTTCTCTCCCTCTCTCTCCGTGCAATGATTCAAATCAGAGCACAGCCATACCTTAAAAAGGTAACTAATAAGAAAAAGGCGCTTAATTTAATTGAACTTTTTTTAACATTAATGGTCATAATTTTTTCAAAAGTACCATCGTAAATGTTTCTGGTCTACTTTTTGTCCCCAATTGCGTCCATCTAAGTATAGCAAATTTGGGAATCATCTTAGTGAAAAAAAAATATATATATACTGTCGCAGCATTACATAAACGATATGCAATTAAATATTAGATAACATGCGCTCTTAAGTTGTCATGTGATTGTAACCCTACATGAATCTAATTCATTTCGAAAAATTATCTTTGCTAATAATAAAAGTGGAAGTAGATGTGATAGAAGCATAGTTCTCATAGTTGGCGATTGAAGAATTTTTTCAGTATGTATATAGTTTATGTTAAGAATAAGAAAATGAATTTACAATTAATTATAATCTGGCAGTTAAGTTTTAATAACACTGGGATATCATAGGGATTGACTCCAATTAGAAGGCACATTTACACTACTCAAAACAGGTGTGACGTTATGACATTAATACGGCTCCGATATCTGTGAAAATCTGAAGTTTAAAATTGTTTCTTAAAGGAATTAAACCTATCAAGTTATACACAAAAAATTTAACTGAAATAACCCTTAACCGATATTTCTGTAGAGCCAAAAATGTTCAACAAAGACGGGTAATCCTAAATAAAGTAGCGGTTCTTCTAAGACATATTAAAAAACAATATCTCTTTCTAAGCCTACTGAAAACAAAGCCATTATAATTTAAAAATCAGATTATTAAACTTACTATCGACTATTTCTAGAAAAGAGAAGGGGAAGAATTCCCTAATGTTTTCTAAATGAGAACTGTATCTGTCATAAATACTTGTAATGAATTTTTTAACTTTTCCCTTGACCTGGTATTCGACCAAAATTGCATCTGTTTTTCAGATGTATCTGTAGAGTACCCTACCCTAAGAGTGCATTTTTTAAACCCTTAAGCCATTTGTCAAGCTGCCAGATTGTTCTATTTTCTTTCACGAACAAGGAGAGAAGTTAACAAGCTTTATTCCTCGTATTATATAAGGTACACAAAATCATTGTGTACATTAAGGAAAAAAAAAATAAAAAGTATTTTTACTCTTTTATTGAATAAAACTATTTAATCCCTGTTCTGTTATCATACTCTAAATATATTTTATTTTATTTATTAACAGATCCGATGATGTCGGATATCCGGATAAGAAATGTACAATATCTCAACGATGTTGCTGGATATTTTAAATACCAGAAAATATCCTAAAGGCATTGTTACAATGTGATTTGAGTATTTTTTATGCTAATAGGATTCGTTTTGATTTGAAATTTTCTCGTCGCGAATTTTCATCTGCATTAAACATTTAAATTTTTAAATAATAACATATTAGAAATTAATGTATCATGTATATTAAAATAATTTTAATGTTCTCTACCACTGGGGATTTTCATATCGGAAAATTTCTCCTACGCTAAAAACCAAATTTATGCATAATATGCTTAATAACATGATACAACTTTGTTCCTCCTTTGGTTCCTCCTCGATAGGAAAATTTTCTCTCTATTAGAATTTTTCTTGGAGTTTCTTTTATACCAAAAACAAAATAATACATAGTGACACGTGAAAATTAGCTAAGTATGCATAGTAACACCTTAATAACTTAGCAACACAATTTTTTAATTGTATGGGTAAAAAAAGTTTTTTTCAACTAATTTAAAAATTAATTCAGATGATTTCGGGTGTTTTATAGCATCGTCAAAAATCTATGAAAAGCTGTTATCTTGAATTATTACTATCTTGAATGTGGACCCATTCATTGAAAGGCATGTCAATTCCAAACTCAGTTTACAATAATTTTTCTACAGATAATTTCATTTTCCAAGCGGGGAAACTAATTGTGCATTTTGTTTACATGACACATTTGAGGTCATGATGAAATACTGACAATTAGTGTGACCTAAGAAATTAACAGTACGGTTCTTTAAAAGTAAAGCGTTTATTAGTTTTGATTTGTTGTTTCGATCTCTAAGTCTCGAAACAACAAATCAAAACTAATAAACGCTTTACTTTTAAAGAACAGCAGGGAATCTTTTATATTCCAAGCATACATGATGGAGCTTTATGAAATATACAAAATATCACGTTAATAAGCAACCCATCGTCCAATTAAAACGGCTTATTTATTTTTAGGTTTATGAATTTTGTTATATTCTGAATTGTTTCGCATATTTTTCCTTTCAATAAAGAGATAATAGTAATGTGCAAATTCTTTCTTATAATTTCTGGAGATTTTTGACTAATTTGAAAATAATTTTCTGTCAAGGATGTTTTTAATTTTTAACATATAAATGTTAACTTAAACTGTCATCTATCTATAGAATGTAAAACCACCCATCGAAACAAATGGTTAATAGTGATTTGAAACATTTTTAGACATTGCATTAAGAAATTGAAAAGCAAAAGAATGTGGCAAAAGTGGTCACAATTTTTTGTTGCGTCAATGTTATTTGATATGTGTAAACGAGTACTATTAATAAAATGCGTGAACAGCTGATCGTTGAAGGTGGCTTGTTCAATTACTTATTTTTATTTATAAATCAAACTGTACAGGAAGAAGTTTATGTCAGATTTAGCTTTAAAAATTGACTAAACGTGTTAATGTTTTGTCTCTTTGATTCTACACCTATAACTTATCATTCTTATATCTTAATCATTCATTTCTTCTTAGTGTCTGTTACCATCTCTTTCAGAGTCAAGTCCTTATAAATTCAACTATTTTATAAGGAATCTTGCTTAAAGTAATTTTTTTATATTTATAATTGAATATAAATTCATGTCTTATCAATTTGAAGTTATCACATTAAATCGAGCTCACTTTGGAAATAATTTATAAAATTGTCGTTATATTGCAAAAATTCTTATTCTCTAATTTAATTTTTTTAGTCTAAGGCAGCTTGCACTGATTCCGCGAATTCATGAATTAATTTTGAATTTCATTTGCTTAACGGGCCCATAAAATATTAGAAAATGAATTCTTAAAATAAAATTTCTTCTATAAATAAGAAAAAAGTTCGTTTTTAAAACTTATTTATCACATCCCTAGTGCAAAACTGCGCTCCCAAAAATAAGTTTCGATTTATATTAAACCAAAAATTTTATACATACAATGTATGAAAAATAATCTCTCCTTTGAATTAAAATGCTATCTAGCAAAGTGTTCAGACTATCAAATGGATCTCTTATCCAAGTTTCACAGTCTAAATTTTCAGGAAAGTTTTTTTTTTTTTTTTTTTTTCAATTTAACCAATATGTGGTCAGTGACGCGCCCTCCAAATAATCAGAGGTGCAAACGCGGATGAAATATATACTAGAATGATAAAGATTAAAGAATGTTTAAAATGTTTTTAAAAAATGATAAGTTATGCTCATTGAAATCGTTTGCTTAAAAATTATACTATCAAAGATAATGCAATGCTCTACTAGTGATAAATAAGTTCTATAATTTTAAAAAATCCTGTTTTAATTTTTTAAATCACTATTGCGAGAAAATTGTGAAATTAAGATAATCTCTTTAACATCAAAAATAATAATTAAAAAAATATAGAATTTCACAGCAGAAGGAAGACAAATTGTATCAGCCAATTAGCTATACTAGTTTAATTAATTCATCAATAAAATTCAAAAGAAAAAATACTCAAGGTATGCTTCCTTTTCGCTCTTTTATCGATGAATTCTGCAAAAACCTTTCGATTGATGTGCTGTAAATCATGTGTTATGATTTGCTAGTTTTTTTTTCTTTTTTTCAGATCAATTATTGTTGAGAAGAAACGATTCCCGTTCTTGGCAATTGTTCCGTTGACAACGGCTGCACTTTAAAATAGGCCACTTTTGTATATCGTTTTGGAAGCTTGAGCTTGATCACAAATCGAACGTTTTCCCTTTATTCTAAATGCTTTTAGTATTTCACTGAGGTCGGGAGATTCTCTTTTGATCAAATCTCACTTTACGAGGAGATGTCTATCTTATCTAATTATTACAAGATATTTTACAAAACAATGTTACAATATCATCAGAATATTGTATGCAATTTAGAATAGCAAACAACATCCTATAAAAGTGTGCTGGTTCCCTTCCATAAATAAAATGCAAAGCTATTTATTCTGAAGTATTTATGTCATTTCTTCTTGAGTCATGAGGACTTAATGACTTTGACCTCGTTGTCACTTGAGTAGAAATCTACCTGAAAATTTCATGATACATATAACATAAAATTGATCCTTCTATTCATTCTTGAATTCCGAAACCCTGGCGCTTTCGGACATCCTCCATCAGGTGTTTATTTTTTGAAATAAAAAGCGTTAAAGGAAAGATGAAAGGAGGAGGTATTTATCCATAGATGGAATTCAAGTTTTTCGTGGAATTAAATGGCATAACTGCTTGTCCTTTTACATACCACCCATTAGCGAAGTAAAATAACTGAAAAATGATAATCTGGAGATCTTGAAACGAACAGTACAAATTACTATCTGAGGTTTCAAAGTTAAACAAAATATTTATAACAATAAACGATCAGATCTTTTAGGGTGATAGTTCAGAATCGATCTAAAGGGCTGTGATATCAACAGAATAAGAAATCTTTGCAGGGTGTAATGATCAATATCTAAAAATTTCCTATCAAGATTTTATAAATCATTATTACCTTCCCATTTTTGTCATTATAAGAATATCCGTTTCATGTCTAAACAATAATCCAAGGATCAGACTAACTTAGTAATCAATCCTTCATTAAAGTAGTTGACTACATTTATTTCAAGTTACCGTAAGCAGCTGAGATAAGTCACATTGAATTCTAATATATATATTTGTTTATTTTTATGGTCTGTTTACTTTTTATTCTGTTTTAGCTCAATTCGCTTAATTTCAAATAGTAAATTTATTTTATATTCCTAGTCAAATACTCATAGAGAGTGATTTCTCTCCCTTTGTATTTAGAGGCCTTTTCCAAGTCTCTGATTTTCATATACCTTTTAAACCGTATTTATTTAAATTCAATCACATTCAAACAAAATAAAGGAAGGGAAAAAAATTAATTAAAGTGCTTATATAAAAAAAAGGGTTTGTATAATCGATTAAGATTAAATTCAATATCGATTTATATTGTCTGACTATTTTTTGTTAAATTATTTCCTGTTAGAGGTCGCGTTTATGAAGGACTTTTGCAATGCAGTAAATGTAGGTTTGTTTTGGGGATTGAGAGCCACTTTCGGTTTTAGTGTGGTTCTGGTTTGTTGCTCGCTGCATTGAGGCTGTTCTCGTAATTGCATTTCCAATAAGATTTAAGAATGAATAACTACTACAGTTTTGCAATAATTGTATTAGTATTTTTACTTTCTGAAGTAAATATAGGTAAGTAATAATAGAATGTGGAAATAATGTGTGCCGAAATTGACTGTGGAATAGCGGTATTGGTATTTTGCATAATTCGGATTCTCTGTGTTTAAATTATATTTGCGCTTCCATTTGATTTTGTTTCATTTTAAAGTTTCTCATCAGATAAATGTTTTGTAAGTTAAAGTCGCATTGCTGTTACTCTAAAAGTATCTGCTAATTACTGAATTTGAGTGGAAATGAATTTTTGCAATTTTTTACCGTGCTATCTTCATTAACACCGAATTAAAGTAATCTATCTTATCCTTTCGTATTGCTTTAAAGAAAATTCAAATGTGATTTTTTTTATCGTATAAAATATGTATTTGAACTGTATAAGAGCTCCATTTCTAAAGAAACGGGATCGGCTTTTTAAAAAAAAATTATTTTTATTATATGTAGCAATATTTTATTTTAATTCATTCAAATCTTATAAATGATTAAACCTCGTTTTTTTAATCTTCAAAATCATATAATTGTAATAAATATTATTCGGAACCTGTGTTTTTAATTGTAAAAGTTTAGCTTAATGACAATTTGAACTTAGGTAACTGTTTATTTAAATAAAGTTACTTTCTTTCAAAAGTTCTAGAATTTGTTTTGCTGAACATAATTATTTTCAAAATGATGAAAGTAGGTAAAATTTGTTAATGTTAATTAGTTTTATAGTAATGCTAATTGGATAAAAAATATAGTTTTTATTAAATCATTTCTTGATACATCAATTTCATCTTGTTCTCCCTAGTTAAATTTATTATTCATCATTGTTTTTGATCAGTTTGTTATAAATTTAAAAAAATTCTTATAATTTAAATCACTTTATCTTAGTTATATGATTCATTAGAATTGTAAATTTGTTAAATTTTGATTCTTTTCTTTTAGGTAATAGCATAGAATGTTATAACTGTCGTTCTGAAACAGATCCTGACTGTACAGGTGAAGTTCCTGACCAAAAGTACTTGACAAATTGCAGTACTTTAAAAGAAGGTCCAAAATATATAGCATGCAGAAAGATTGAGAATTATGTAGATTTTGTTGTCCTTGGACGTAAGCATATTTAAAATTGATTATGCATTTCAAAAGTGTTATAAAAATAATTCTATATATTAGTTTTATAATAACGACAAGAAAGATACATAGGTTTAAGTTATTTAGAAATTTTAGTAGTGAATGATTTTACCCAAATTGTGTTCTCATATGATTATCCTCGAAACTGGGAGAGCTCTTTGTTCTTTTTACATAATTGAGAATTTTTTTTATTTAAAACTGAAATGAACTTGATAAAGGAATATATGCTCTAAGTGTCATTTGTGAAATTGAAAGTACTCTTTACATATTTGATATTCTTTTCTTATCTAGGCTATAAAATCAAGTGAATTAGTACCATATTCATGAAGATGAATCACTGTTACACAAGCAAATACTTTAGTAGATGGGGTGGAAATCAAAGGAAATGCTCTGAATTCCCTCTTTATGAAATATGTAATAAGAATATGATATAATAAACCAAGACCAAATTTTCTACTTTTAAAGATTTTCTGTGTATTGAAACTCCCTTAAATGTGTATAATATCTATATTTTTCCATTTAAATATAAAATTAATGATTCAAAAATGAGCTCTCTGTGAAATAAAATCTATTTTATAACTTTGATATTAAATCTGTAGGCCTATCAAAATTTTAGACAAATTGGGAAACAGAAAGAAGCACTGTTCTAAATGCATGTGCGATTATCTTGACACTGACAAAATTAAATACACAAAATGACATACGATAGAGTAAGTGGAAAAATAAGTAGAACTATAATAGTCTGGATATTTAGATATAATAGTTATTTTTAAAATTAGATTCAAAACAATTAAGAATAATTTGCATGATATTTCAATGTACCTAATGAACTTCCTGTTAAAAAATAAATGATATTCATTCTCCTACTTTCTGTAATTAGTTATTACTCACGAATATAAATATTTCTAATGATTTTTCTGTTGTATTTTCGTATGCTGTATCATTTTTTTAAACGTGGTTTTTTACTTATTCAGTCATGCATTCAACTGGCTGTTGAAAGACAAAATAAGTTGCAATTGTATTCAAATGTTTAGCTGCTTTTTTTTCCCCATGAAGATGACATGTTTTTGCATGAATCAGCTATATCTTAAGAAGCTGATTATATTAACTCTTATATTGTTATAGTTTCATTATGTTCTTATCTTATATAATGGAATAAACTTTCCTTGATGATAACTATCCAAAATGAATGCTACTAATACCACATAAAAAATAAATTAATAAACTGCATAAGATGTTTTAAATACCTCTTAATCATTGTTGAGCCATGACTGAAAGAAGACCATGACTGAAGCTCTAAATCTGATCTACAGCCTTCAATATTTTCCTACGTTGGTCTTTAGTTGCTGATCTGTATAAATAAAACTGAAATAACTGTTTTCGTTTTATATAGAAACCTTAACCTTTTTTAAAAAAATTCTTGCTTTACCACTTCTATACTTCAAAGTGTAGAGAAAATTATCTGGTATTTTTTTTGTTCAGTCTTTTTCTTCTTTTTTTACAATATTCCACCAGCAGACAACATGTAAAATTATTCACATATTTCACTTTATTGAAATAAAATGTTTCTGAACAATTGATTTGAGATTATGGGATAATTAAAGATTCATTTTATATTTAAATATCCCTTTGTAACTTTTAAGATTAAATTCTTTGATGAAAATTCACTTGCCCTGTATCTTGTTATATATGTACTTATAAATTGTCATTGATAGTGTTTACCTTTTCTTTTTTTTTTCATTCTTTTGAAGTTAATAATTTGTGAGGTTCTGTGGTTATTATATGTATAGATATTTTTATTTAATATATTTGGATAGCATGATGTTGGATGTGAATAATCTTAAGTACTATTTAGTAAAATGTCTTAATATGTCTGGTTATTTTACATAATAATACTTAATTTGGATTCTATCAAATATTTCTCAAAAACATAGGAAAAATGAAAGTAAAAAGCTGATTTAAAAAAATGAAAATGTTGGAAATTAAAATATTTAGAAAATAAAAGGATTAGCTGTAATTTCCCTAGTTATGCTGAATATTTTTCCTTTAAAGAGCAGTAGTAAATTAATATCTGTTATACGGCAAGGATTGTCCCTTTCTCCTGACTTGTAATTTTTACTTTTGTCACTGATATCATTAATATGCAGGTAATAAGTTTAGTTTAACAAATCACGTCCTGGGCTAGGATGTGTAATAAAACTGATGTCTAAATAAAACTTTCATTCTTGCATCTGATAAAAGTGAATTAATATGATTGTTTATAAGAAATCAATTAGATATTCTGAAACTCCCCTCCCCTCACAATAAAGGCAATTATACTTTGATAATAATAATAAAAATGCTTAGTTTCTTTCCTAATGAAAAAAAAGAAGGTTCTTGATTATTGCAGTTTGTTGCTTTCAAAACCATTTGTAAAAACAAGCTCTCAAAATGGGAAAAAAACCAAACCAAATCAAATCTTATTCATATTTATAAAAATTTAACGTCTTAAATGATCTTCCTTTCAGCACTAGTATCTTCTCATGACATTCCTATATTTTCAGCTTTTTAGAAAAGTATATCTATATGTATGTGCATATATAATACAAATTAGTGAAAATTGCCAAATTAAAAGGAAAATAATAGAATTAAAAATTAAATAAGTAAAATAAGAATCTGGCTTGACAACTTCTACAAGCATCACCCTCAGACAGGGATTCAAAACAAGGGATATTTTCTGTGAGGAATCGGACACTTAGTCCAACAATGGGTCTCAAGGGATCAATACTGTTGTACTAAATGTCTGATTTCTCACAAAAAAAAAATCCTTATTTTGAATCCCTGTAAGAGAGTGATGCTTGAAAAAGTCTTCAGGCTGAATTCTTATTTTATTTCATTCAATTTTTAATTCTTTTCCATTTGGTTGGCAATTTTTACTAATTTGTCTAGATTCATCTGTGTTTTAGTAGTAGCTGCATTTGCACTTACTAAACACAATGCTTTTTTTTTTTTCACTTTTTAGTTTGTTTCTAAAATATTTTTAACTTGGATTTTAATTTAAATGAGTTTTATTCCCAAAATAATTTTAATTTTGGTTGTTTCAGAAATAGGTTAAATTTTATAATGCTTTATTTTTGATTACTTTTGTAAATTTGATACCAGTATTGTTTAATTTCGTTTTCGAAATAATTCTAATGTTAAATAATTTCAGACGTAGGTTTTAATTTCATAATTTTTATATTTTTGATTACTCGTATATATTTAATTTTTTACACTTGTAACAAAGTACTGGGTACCATTTGGAATCTGTTAATGATCTACGAATTTATATACTGAAGCCATTAATTCATTTCTAAATTTTAGTAGAGTATTTCTCAACACTAGAATCATGGTATTATGTGTAGATGGCATATGAAATAAGAAGAAAAAAATTCAATATTTAAAATATGCTTTATTTATAACTAGTTTCATGCTCATTTGGATAATTAATTGCATTTTATTTGTTTATATTTTTGGAAATTTGTGCTAAAGAAAATAGTATTAACTTTAAAACACAGTACCGATTTTTGTTTAAATTAAGAATTGTCTTAAGATCTTCAGGAGTTATTTAAGGTTAAATAAATTGAGATTTAAAATTTTTTTAACAGAATTGTCAGTAGAAGTAATAATAGCATTATTTAAAAAACTCCCTTAAGACCTTCATTCTGCTTTCTTTGTATTCCTAAAGATATGGAATGAATGGAAAGTTTCGGTGGTCACACTTCATTAATTAAAATTATTCTTGCAGTAAAAAAAACAAAAAAAAACCTATTGCATTTATAGAACAGTTAGCACATTTTTTTAAAAATTTATTTTTTGAAGAAAGCTTTTTGTATTTTTTAGAACCAGAATTCGACTTGGTTAATTGAATCTTACTTATTCAAGCATTTATATTGTTTGCATAATTGATCTGTTTAATATTAAATTAGTATTATATTGCCGGTAGTCATGTCCTATCTCTATATTAAAATCTAAACTTTTGTCTTGATTTATAGCATCAGCTATGTTTTATTATATTTAATAGGAATTAAGCTGTTTTTTTTATTTTCAGAGCAACCAACCAGGCGAATTATTCGCCAGTGTGCTGCTGATGTAGATCGTGATCGGCCATGCTACTACCGAGCTGGTTTTGGAGGCCGTGCCAATGTGTGCGATTGTTTTGAGAGCAAATGCAACCATGCTTCCACAGTTGTTAACTCGATCTTCATTACTTTTTTGGGTGCTGCTGCACTCGCCATATTTCTGTGATATTTTTGAGGAGAGATATATTTGTAGAAATCCCGTCAAACACAAATGTCACCCGATAATCTACTAAAAAGAATATTTGTGCATCTTTTATACGGAGCAAGTGAAACATGGTTTTGTAGAACAAAGTTATTGCTTAATCATTGTTAGGCCTTTTCTTTGTTCTACTGCATGTTTTGTGCAATATTTCTGCTACAGATTTTTAATTTTATGGTCATTAGGTTGAATCAGGTCCCTGGATATTCTTTTTTGAAAATGGATTATTCATTGGTGCGGAAATTTATCCAATTAGAAGTCTTAAGAATTAATCCATAAAAATAGTTTTAATTTATAAATTAAGAACATTTGTAAACATTTCCATCATAAATTTGTCACTTGTAAAACTACAACATTTTTAATTAAAGATTGTTTTAATTTTTAAACTTTTTCTGCTTTCTTATGAAGCATTTTAAGAAAGATTCCAGTATAGTTTCACTTTCATATTAATTCTGAAGGTTGAAGAAACCGAAGGAAATTCTAAAAACTCTTTCTTAAAATTTTTACTTTTTAAATTTTAATCTTAAAGTGATTTAGCCGAATGAGATTTACTTAAATATTTATTATTTCCATCACTTATATATTTGTGAAGTATGCAGATATATAAAAGCTGGTATGTATGCAAGTAAAAAAATTATTGCTCCTAAATATATTATCTTGTAATAAATTTTTAAATATAAGCAACTTAATTTGTATTCAGTGTATTTCAGTTTCATAAAAATACGAAATGAATTTATTTGCAGTAGTTTTTCGATTAAACCTATTGACTATAAAATGTTGCCCGAAAATTAAGCTCATTTTGATTGGAATACTCAAATCTGGCAATCGGTTTGAGTTTGAAAGTAAAATTTTCCATTAGACAATAGTGTAGAGGCTGTAAGGCTTTATAAATACAGTATAATGCTTTAAATATTGTGTAGATATATTTTCTCCTTTTTAAAGAACCAAATTTTTATTGTGTATTTTTTAGTTCGGTAGCATTAGTTTTAGTACATGAGGCTATAGATTGCACAAATTGAATATTATGTTTGTTAATGAGTTTTTCAATTTATTGTATCAAGCATTCTTTGTAATGGAAATGCTGCATGTTTACAGACAAAACACAGAGTAAATGGTTATATTAAAATGTGTTGAATATATTTTCACTTGTAATAGTATTCCTTTCTCATGTAAAAATCTTATAGCCTGTAAGCGTATGTCTGTGAAAATCATAACATTTTGCATCATTAGGGAAAGATTAGGAAGTGTAACTTCATTTGTCAATTGATTGAATGGGATCATTTTCATGTTTTCAGTGGAGAAAGTTGAGGCTTATGCACTCTTTGAATTGTTACTTATTGTTACGGTTGTTACTTATCTTTGGTTGTGCTCCCTGAATATCCCTCCTTCATAAAATGTGTACTATACATTTACATGTAATAATTTGCCTTGACACACAGTAATAAAATTAAGGTTTTTTTTTATTTTTTTTTTACAGAAAATTGTGAAAGCATAATCATGGATACTTTTTTTTTTTGTGGGTGTGTCTGTCCAATCCAATTTTCCAAATTTTATGCTGAAATTTTCTGTTCTTTTTCAAAAACTGGAAATGATTTTTATTAGAATAATTACACTGAATTATAGCTTTTTATAATCATAATGACTGTTATGAAATATAAGAAATGCATGTATATGGGAATAAAGTTTTATTCAGGAAATTTCAACCATGACCAAATTTTTTTTCTTTTGTGCATGATATGAGAACTTGTTTAAATGTTATAAAATTTTTTGCCATGATGTTATAAGTTGTATATTTTGTCAGCATATTGACATTCCATGTTTTTAATATACTCATTTATTTATGGTATTTTCTCCACAGGTATACATTTGTTACATTCCTTTCTTGGAAAAAATTGCACCTTTTGCATTACAATTTAATGTCCACCCCCTTTTTTCCAAGAAAGTACAGAATTGCGTTTATTATTTTTTTGTTAATAATTATAAATTTGGTTTTATTTTATGAATTTTTTTGCATTAAAAAAAGCCAGTGAATTTCTTACTGTCAAAGCTTTTGATATTGTATAGCTAAAGAATTTCAAGATACAAATTAAATGTTATATTTCATTTTGTATTTTTACAATGTGTCATTTTTTAGAACATGCTTTTGAAGAGTTTTATTTCCTCAAAGTACTTAGTATTTTAGAAATAATGTACTTGTTGTTCATTTTCTTTTTTAACCTGTTTATGTCGTGCATTTGGAGTTGAAATTGATGAATGAATTAAATTTCAAGGTTCATTTTTCCATTTAAATTATGAAAGTAAATTCTAATATCAAATGCAAATATTATGATTTCTGGTAAGTCATAATTATTGACTGCAATCTGTGTTTCATATGTTTTCATTTTTTTTTCCCCGTCTTGAATTGTATCTTATAATTTTTGTCAATATTTTGATAACGGTCTTTTGTTAAGTTTCTTGAGATTTATTTTGTTGCCTGGTAAAAGTATTATGTATATTTTACTGTTTGAGAAAAGTGGCATGAAATTTATTTGTATGTGTTTTTATGACACTTTTTTAAAGTTTGCCACTGAAGTATTTTATTTTTGTTTCTATTTTCCTCTTCCATAAGAATTTTTATATTGGTTGTAATTGTAAAATACTTGTAAAGATTTTAAAGCTTTTATGGCCTTTTTCTTTTTTCTTAAATTAGATCAACTATGGTCCATGTATATTAAATAGGTGCGAACAAATTTTATCTGTAAATAATAAGAAAAAATAACTTTCTATTGTTGATAGTCAATTTTATTTTTAGTTAACCTTTTTCTTTATTAATTTCAAAATACAAAGCTGAACAAATTTAGTTTGGGGATTTTTTAATGTATTTGGCACTCATAATTTAAGTTTTCTCATATTTTTGTTGCTGTTATGTTATATCTTATTTACAATATCTGCTGCTGTTCTTTCAAATATTTCATGTAGAACTGAAAAAAGTACCTGACGTTTTCGTGAATAAATATGCATATTGCAACACGACATCTTTTAACATAATAATTAAATTTATAAAAATATTTTCAGTTACTTTGAACGCAACGAAGAACCACATTAAAATCCTTTCAGTGATCAAATCTTCATTAAAGAAATTGCAGTGCATACTATGGAATGTTGAACATTAGATATTCATCTATAAATTTCTGTTAACTATACATGTTATGCATTAGGTTAATATTTTATTAACCATTTTTAATAGGCATTAAAGATTTGCAATATTTAAAAGGCATTACTGAATGGAAGATAGAGAATTAAATTCATTCTGCTCTGAAAGAATTTCTTGTTAAGACTTGTTATTTATTGCAGTTGAAAGCACTGTATTTTGATAGAATGCTTCAGTTTAACTATAGAAAGTAGATGCACTAAAATTTGTTTTGTACATTGTCTCTGCTATTCTTTTGGTGTATACAAAGTACAGAATTAAGACAGTTTATTACACTCTAATCATAAATATTTTTAAGTAGGCAGTATGAAGTATAGAATGCTGTATGATACATTCAAATTATTATGTCTCTTATTATGAGAACTCGTAAGTTTTAGTATTTAAGTTTGGAAATGGATTGTGTTTTGTAATTATAAGCTGAAAAAATAGTGTAATAAGTTAGTAAAATTTGTCCGTGCTCTCTTTGCTACCTTCAGAACAAACAGTTAACTTTACTTTGCTCTCTATTCACTCAAAGGAATACTAACAGACTTAATGGAATATTTAAAAAGCAAAACTGATGGTAGGTATTCTTTTTGCTGTCATGCTCTTTTAAAAACATGATGCAATTGTTTTCTACATCTATCTGGATCAGGGGTTCCAGAATTGTTTAATGAATAATTTAACAATTTTTCTTTACATTGCATATTTGATTTATAAAATTAATTTCAGAATGAAGGTGTGTTGTTCATCTCTTGAAAAAAAAAAAAAAATTGAAAGTATGTCACTATAGAGACATTTCACAAAAATAGGTTGCAATGATCATAAGTTTAGGAACCTCTCATCTATGGTATTCTTACAAGAAACCAGCATGATGTACAATTGGCTGCCAGCAATTATTTTTTTTATTTTGTTACAAGAGATTTTACAAAATGTGCCAAATGGCTATGTACTCTTGATTCAGTCTATTTTTTACAGTTATAGTCTGAGCTTTAAGAAGAACATGGCTCTAAAGCTTGGCACTTTCATGACTTTTTGCATTTATATTTTTTCTGAACTCAAAATGCATTTTGTCTTAAATTATACCTTTTTATTTGGCATTTTATTTTTGGGTATGGTTATTGTTTTAACAGTGCTTAATTTAAAAGCAGTTTTTTTTATGCGATAAAGTTTTATGTGGTTTTATTTTAAACTAAGTATCTATTATTGTTACATGTATTATATTTTTGGACCAAATATGGAATAATGATTTGTAGTATGCTTTGAAACTTTAGATTTAGATGGTAACATCACGATACTTTTGGTAGTTTTTAGTATAATTTTTCATCTTGTATGAGGATTATCAAATCTTCGTTTAGAAAATTTAAAATATAATCTTCCTCCATTTTTAGTATAACTATTAGTAAGAAATGCCAGCTACATTTAATTTTCTTTAGTTATGATAATTATCACTCATGTTGCATAGTTTGCATCTCAGTGTCTTGTACATATCTGATCCATTGGTGATTTAGATAGGAATTCACATGTAGTAAATCAGTTTAAATTGTTGGATCTCTTTAACTATCAAAGGTTTTGACCATATGGTGAGTTGTTGCAATATTTATATATGTTTTATTTTTTTGTGAGCACTTACTATGATTTTAAGTGGTTCAGAGTTTGATCTTGCAACTGAATTTTGTTTGTGGTTCACATTAATTTGTTGTAATCATGTGCTTTTGCAGAAATCAATCTGATTTGGTGTGCAAGTGTAGAGTTGCAATATAATTGTATATTTAAACATATTTGATGAAATTTAAATTATTTTTAAGGTAAAAATTTCTGCATTAATTTTCAATTGTAATATATTAATGTAATTTAAAGTCTTAAAAAATTACTTTATAAAATTTTTTCATTGTAATATTTTACTGAATTTTGAAAATTTTTATTATAAGCATTCTTTTTATTTTATTAATACACCCTGCCTTTTAAAAAATATTTGAAACAATTTTAACTCTACAAATTGCAACTTTTTGTAAAAGATTGTGACCTAATGGTGCTAAATACGTGCTGGGTTCCAGTGCTGAACACAATGAATTGATTCTGTGATAGTTTTTGAATGGATGTTTGAGAATTTGATACTGCTGCTCTTGCATTAACACATGATTACATATAAATTTTTGCAAATTTTCATGCTAGTTTAACTTTGTTTGATTTTAAGAAGAGTAGTTTTAATCATATTTCCCATGTCAGCTTTTCTAATTTTTAATTGCATGAATCATTCATTGGTATGAATGTTTTGTACTTGAAACCAAATATATATTACTGCCTTGAGATTATTTTGATTTGTAAAATCTTTATTGCATGCATATCTTTACTTTCTCTCCCTCAGCCAAATACCTTTTTGTAAGTGAAGCCAACGTGTAAAAATTGTTTTTTGAATTATTTAAATCTGTAAATATATCTATGAAAAAAAATGCTTATAATGCTGAAAATGATTAGTAATAAAGTTAATGTGTTGAATGTGGACTGAGTGGATTTTTTCAAAAAAAAAAAAAAAAAAATGGTGTAATATAGAACTATTTTCAAAGTAATTTTGAGATTCAAACTTACTTGGTTGTAAAAATGCAATTTTAAATAAATCTTTGGTTCTTGTCCATAGAATTCTAAAATGTTACACATTTGTTTTCTCAATGACAATACAGTATTTTAATATTTTTAGAACTTAATTTATTTGTTAACTGATTTCTTAAATTTCAACTATGAATGGTATTGAGGGACTTGTTAAATATTTTGGAATCTTGAAATTACTTTCTCATTTCATTAAATATAACTAAACTTGAAAATTAATCAAAAAATTAATATGTTTTTAAGAATTCTTTTAATGCAAGATGTTGCATATCATTGAACTTTCACATCTGATAACTTGTATACTAATCTTGCAAAATGCTAGAAAGCAAACTGTAAAAGTATTTTTGAATTTTATTTTTCATTAAAACAAACAAATTAACTGACTTTAGCATTAGTTTAAATGAAGTTTTGATAATTTAGCTTAAGTACCTGCTACTTATTTGTTTTTTGATACAATTATCAAGTAATATGAATTACTTTATCAGATTATTAATAGAAAATTGTTTTATTGTTTGAAATACAAATAAAATTGCCATTTTTCACTTAGGAAACACATAAGGTATCGGGAACATTTCTTGCAATTTAATCATGCTCATTTGGTTTGAGAATTTGAAAAAAAAAAAAAGTTAACTCTTGGATATGCAAAAATGCATAGCAGCTCTGTGGTAATCAGAATATCAATTGTAACATTAATGCAGACAGGTTCCGACTTAGCCAAATTGTGGTCCGAGGCAAAAACTCCTTAGGGGGTCCCCCACTCCGAAAATTTAACTGAATTCCAACCTAGGATGCAATGGATTTACAAAATACAGATATTTGTGTGTATGTGTTCATACTATAAGTAAATTAAGAGGAATAAAGAAACTAGCAAAAAAATACTGATTTTACTCTGTTATGATATTTTGTTTAAAAAAGTTCGATGATGAAGTTAACTAAACTTTCTATTCGATTTGCCCTCCCCTCCCCAATCTATGTGGGAGTCCGGGGCAACTATCCCGTATGCCCCTGACTTGGTCGAGCTTTGATTGCAGAAGAATAAGCGTACTACAAACCACCTTTTGCAACCAGCTGGATAGCTGTGAATATATATATTTCGGTTAAATTTGTTAAGCAATAAATGTTATGAGTTTATGATTGGGTCACGAATAAAACTTTTAAATATTTAATTGTTAAAAACGTTTAAACTACACATTTTTTTTCAACTTCACACCTTTTTTATTGTATATAAATCCAAATTGAGCCAAGTAATTGTCTGTTCCTTACTAGCCGCATTTCGCTGCCATCTAATTTGTCAAAATTAAAGCCTGCTAAAATCTTCAATTAAATATTTTAAGGAAGTTAAATTTAATCTCGTAATTCTTCTCGGCAATGTATTTTAAAATTTTGATAGACTTGTTACTCATACCATCTAAGTCTTATTTTGCTCTATTTAGTGTTCTTAGTAAGAAAAGCTATTTTCATTTCTTTAAATAGCTCAAATTTTCTGTTCTCACCTAAAATTAAAAATTTTATTTCTAATGAAACTTCAACTATTTTTGAAATTAAATTTTATGTGCAGCAAAATTTCAAATTTTTAAGAAAGTTTCTTAAAAACATTCTTGGCAGGGGGTACGGGAGACGAAACTTGTATATTTATAACATAATGGAATGAAATATTAGAATAACAAAAAGTGATTCGAGTTTAATTTTAACTATGGAAACATGTGTAAAAAGAATAATCATAAACTGAATAAGTATTTAAAAAAAGATCAGTTATAATATAGCTATAAAATTTGATAGATTTTTATTTTATGGTAATATAAAAAAATTTGCAGTTTATGAAAGTTCTGTTGAAAAAAAGATCAAAATGTCAACTAATTTTTAATTATAAAGTGAAAAAAATATCAATGAAATTATTCCACAATTGTGAATATTACTAGAGCACATGCCAACTTTAATAGTTGTTGGCAGGGGCCAGCCTTAGGAGATGTGCAGTGCTAAATAAAAACGTTTTTCAATAACATCCGAAGACATACCAACTTTCACCCAGCATCTAAAAAAATTCATTTAAAAAAAACATTTTTGAAATGCCTGCTTATAAATAAATTAAGAATTTAATTAAAAAATTCTTTTATTTAAATAATTTTGAGTTATTATACATGAAATGAAATCTTAAAATGATTTTTTTTTCTGCACTGCCACCTTATATAAAATTAAATAAATTGAAGAAGTAAATTCAGAAAACTTAAAATGGAGATCACAAATGTGTATACAATTTCAAAACTCTTCAACTACAGGAAGAGAGTGAAAGTTTCATTATAAAATCAGATATTTCATTAATTATATACCTAATGAGAATTTTCTAACACTCATATGACTTAGCTATGATATATGACTCATATATCATAGCTTAATGAATGCCTCCCATAATAAGTAATTTGCATAACAAGAAAAAATATATAAATCAATCTCTCCAAAACTTTTAAACAGTAATCTTTGGCTTGAATTTAGTGTTTTTACCCAATTTAACATGTGATCATTGGCAAATTTTTTTTATCATTAATCCTGGTTAATAGCTTATGAAAATTGAATTTGATTTTAAAATGCATTTTTCCTAATTGGTGTGACACTTTTTTTTTTCTAAGATTTTAAGGAACAAATGCAAAAATTAAGTTCAAATTTATCAAAAGATGTTGAATTATATAAGATTAAAACAACAAACAAAAGGACATTCAACTTTATATGCCTATACTGAATATTAATTAATTTAAATTAATATTATTTTTGCCAGGCACTGTATAATAATAACTTTCACTGATATATTTGTTTGAAATTTATTATTTCTTATTAGTTTTATATTAATGACATTCTAATTTGTAAATGAGGAAATCAAAAATTAATAATTATGATTAACTTTTAATAAAATTTCATTATTGTAATCATGCTTTATGTGATGTTTCCAGATAAATTCCATTTCCCATGATATACTGATCAGTTATTAAAAGAAGCATCTCTTAATGTATATGCATGAGCAGTGAAATAACTATATCCACCAAAATTTCTTAATCTGCCATTATAATCCATCATAATTAAGTGTAATAAACTGTCTTAACTTGCCTTTGACATTTTAATTTCCTCAGCCTTATAATTATTAATCAAAATAAATAATTTTTAAAATTATTTAAAATACGTTTCCAACTGAAAATATCTGTAATAATTAGCTTAAAAATTAGTAATTGGGTTATAACTTAAGTAGATATTCTATTTAAGAGAAAGACATTATAAACAAAGTTATGTAGAGGAATTTAAAAAAAAAAGTTGAAAGAATTAAATATAACACTTTTTACATCGTCTCACAAACTTTTTTGAATTTTTACACAAGAAGTAGGTGTCTTTTGGAATATACTTCTTATATTCCATTCTTTTTTTATTAATAACTATTTAAAATTAATAAAAGAAATTATGCAGATAAAGCATTATTTTATAAATTTATTATTTAAATGTAACATTAATAATCCATATTTATATTTTGCATTTGTTTTGAATAATTTTTAACTCCATGTTATTGAAATAAAAGGAAATATTATCATAATATCACTAAGTTCTATAGATGTGCGTATATTGAATTTTCATGATATTGCAAGGCACTCAGAATATTGAATGGTGTCATGGAGGAACTGTAGTAATATTTTACACTATAAAGGCATACATAACTACTGTAATAAAGATAATTTTATTATGCAAAATTTATTACACCATAAATGCAACTTTTAAATTTACCTCTAAAAAATTGGAAGCTACAAGATAAAGAGAAAGAATGTCTTTAAAACGCATTCATATCACTGACATATTTTACAAAATATTCATTCTATTATGATTTCACATATTAACAACTTTTACAAATTGTTTGAATAGCAGTAATTATTAAATGCAAAAGTGACAAAATGAAAATTGAAGACTGGAAATAAAAAAATGTAATTAGTGTTTATTCTCGACTTTTTTTTTCTTTTCATGTTGAAACATAGTAAATATTATAGTTTTAAACTTGAAAATTATAAAAGCATACTCTAAGTAAATTGAAAATGCATAGGTAGAACAACACAAGTGACTGGAATGAAGAATGTAGCAACATTCTATGATTATTATTAAGGCTATAATCATTTTAGCAGGTTTTACTACTTGGTTTGAGAAGTGCAATATATATATATATATATATATATATATATATATAGAAATTGGGCAGAAAAATATTTTTTGTTTAACTGCAAAATTTGAAATTTGGCATTTACTATGCTTTTTTTATTAAAAGCTTAAAATAAAGTTGGATAAATGACTGGTTTTTAATTAAAACCAGGCTCATAAATAAAGCAAATAATCAGAGAACAATAAATTTTGCTTCAATTAAGATATCTCAAAAACAAAAATATAATCACACCAACAAACATATGAAACAAGTATAAAAAGAGTGACAGGTTATATTTACAAAAAGCAATTCCTGTAGTATTTAACTCAAATCAATGATTAATATAATAATTATAAAGAATTTAGAATAAAAAACGCATTTATAATAGAATTTAAAAAATACTCTCTAAAATATAATCAATAAAGCAATCATTATTGCAAAACTGTAGTTGATATGATTATACAATTACGTGCAAATTACCAATTTTTCTATATTTTGGTTTGGCTGTTAACCATCAAAATGTGCCTTATTTGCTTTACAAAATCAATCAATTTAATGCATAACATAATATACAGAATGGGATAATTTTTAAAATAATCACTAAGATGCTACTTATTGCAAAGTTATATCAAATTAGCCATGTGGAGTGTATATGATATTAAAAATAATCAACTAGCAAAAAGAAAATGTCATTATAATTTTTATTACTTTTGAAGTCTTTAATTTATTTCAATGTTAGGATTTTGCTATTGATTATTCTTTCAATTTCTGATAAGCTAGTTTTCAAACTTTGCATGCTTGTGAATGAAATACTTTCAAAGAAAATATAATATATTTAGATTTTAATCATCAGGTAATTGATTAGTTCATTATATTTTGATTCCCAAATATACTACTTGGTAGTAAATTAAAAACAACAACTGATTTTAAGATTTTTTGATCATTATAAAAGCAAATCATAAAGAAGAAAAAAAATCGATAACAAAGACAAAAAATTTAGTTTACAAATGAAAAATGTGTTTGGAATAGGTTGGTTTACTATATGAAATAATAATCTACTAATAGCTTTGCTGTGTTTTTTAATCATTCTTAAAAAAAAAACAAAAAACACACACTTTCATGAATTCTCGGAAAAACTATGGTATGTGCACCATGGAACCATATGATTATATGTACAAGTGAAATAAAGGCACAATTTTATTCACTTCAATTAGGTTATCAAAGAAGTCAATTCAATTAGTGCAGATATTAGCCATTAGAGAATTACATAAAATATTGAATAAAATGTACATATTTTTAATTTAGTTAAAAACGAAGCTTAGTCCATAATAATAATAATAATAAATAAAATACATACCTAAGACAAAACATTAAAAGTACATCCATCTCATTATTTTTAATAAATAAGCTAAGAATTCTACAAACAAAAAAACAATTTCGTTCACTACAGTCAAAACTTTTTGTGGACAAATGCATACATATGCACACATCCACATATATGTAAAATCTACAGTAACATAATGGACTATATTATGCTTTTTGTAAATAAAACAATTTTGAGACAACCTTTTCATCATCTTTTCTTTTCAATTTAATTCTTATAAACAAATTGAATACCTTTTCTGCATGTTTAATAATAATATACATAAAAGAAATAAAAATATATAGACATATATATAATATACTAATTACCTTTAACTGCGGTTGGAAGGGTTGTTTTACATTCCATAATTTACCGATATTTTTTATATATAATTTACTAGAATAAAAAAAATCTTTCATCCAATTTTTTCCACAAAAACTGATTTTTTCAAATAAACCAAATGAATAATTTGAAGGGCAACCATAACTGATATTCATACAATTAATTTCATATATTTAAAACAAATAAATATCATATCAATAATACTTTTCAGATCTTGCTTCACTTCTTAGCTGTTAAAATACTGTTCTGGCAACAGTTTTTCTTCAGCAACTCTTTTCCATTTCATGTTGTGAACGAAAATGCCTTTTCATCACATGTTTTGATGAAAACGACAATTGGCAAATCTTACATTGAAATGGATTATCTTCTGTATGAGTCAACTGATGTTCATATAGACTGCTCTCAGCATAAAACCCACGGTCGCAAACTTCACATTTGAAAGGCACAGCATCATGTCGAATATAATGCTGTTTCAAGGTTCTTTTCATTTTGAAAGACTTATCGCATTTATCACATGAATATGGTCGTATATCTGAATGCGATACTTTATGGAGATTAACATCATATTTACGAGAAAAACGTTTGTCACACACAGGACAAGCAAATGGCTTAGCATTGTTGTGTGTCGTATAATGGTCTTGCAAAGCATTCCGTCTTTTGAATGCTCTATCACAAATATCACAAACATATGGACGGATATCCATATGAGTAGTTAAGTGTCGTTGAAGACTACTTTTGGTAGTAAATCTTTTTTGGCATAAGTGACATTCATGATCTTTTTGACCAGTATGTACAACATGATGCTCACGCAAATGAGCTTTTTCTGAAAATCCTTTTAAGCATATATCGCAAATATAAGGCTTTTCCCCAGTGTGGATAAGATAGTGTTTACGACGTGAGCTTCTATCAGCAAAAAGTTTACCACAAGCCTCGCAAGGGAACGGTTTCTCACCTGTGTGCGTATAATAGTGCTGTTTTAAATCGGATTTCCCTCTGAAACACCGTCCGCATACCTGGCATATGTATGGTTTGATACCCTTGTGAATCATTAAATGCTTTTCTAATGATTCTTTCCATGTGAAAGTCTTATTACATAAAGGGCATGCTACGGGATTCATATGGAAAGCCCTGTGGCGAATCATTGTCCAATGATGGCCAAAAGATTTATTGCAGAGGTCGCAGGTATAAAATGGTTTTCCTTTCATTGGATAGATATCTATCGATATGTCAGCGATGGATGGATTTGGATTTGCCGGCAAATCCAGATGTTTTTCCGTATTTTTATTCATTTTCAGTATACTTAATTATTTCCAAATTGCGGTAAGTTACCATGTAATCTGTATCATTAAGAAAAGAAAGGCATTCTCATAACTAGTTACTCTGACAACTTGTCGATAAATTAGAAGCAGACATTGGTTTGTTTTGACAGCTGAGTTGAGTTGCATACTTTCGCTTTTCATGTGATTTTAATCTTGAACAGTGAGCTGATTGATTAAATACTTTTAAAGATCAACAACAAGAATAACAAACTTTATTGGAATCTAAAAAATTTTTTTTCAACCATGAGAATTCTTGTATAAATATTTTTTAAAAAATGTCTTTCATTCTATGATTTTATTATGATGAATTAAACTTTTAAAGTTTCCAAATATTTTACAATTTGTAATTGATGTCGATGTTATTATGTAAACTTATTTAAGTAGCCAAGTCAATTAATTTTTGAATTAAGTTTTGAAATAAATAAATTTATTGGATAAAAAAAATTAAGTTAAAAAAATTTGATTCTGAAATCAGTTTATGCTGCCCTCTTTTGGTAAAATATATAACTAAATGTTTGGCAATGAAAGTGTAGAAAGAACGGTAAATAAAATTATTCTCTTTCTCTTTAATATGCCTTTATTGACTAAATCTTTATTATTTTTCAAGCATATTTCAAATTGTTTAATTACGAAGCATCAGCGAATTAAAAAATGGTTTTATTCTGCCATTTGTCGAAATAAGAGAGAAAAATATTTGAAACTAACTTAAAAGACAAAATAAAACAAAGAGATTTACTAGATATTTCTCATTTTTTTCAAATAAATATCGTAGTAGAATGTTTTAGTAAGCAAAAATAACTTTTGTATTTTTTTTTTAATGTTGAGGTTAAATTTTTTTTCCTTCCTTCGTCAATTTAGTTGATTCAACAATTTCAGATTCAATGATTAAAAATAAAATTATTGTTTCCTGATGACAAAATTTAATGTAAACTTAACAGATTTGTAGAAAATCTTCCATTTAACGATAAAATAGTCAAAAATTGGAAGCAGGTGCTTTTGGTTAGTTTTTGGTTTCTCTCATCCCCTTTTTTCATCCCTTTTTTTTTTTTTTCCTTTCTTACCTCTCTTGTGTAACTTTTAAACTTTTTCTTTTTTCCTCTAATTCCATTTTTTTCATTAACTATTGTTGTTCTCTTTTTCCCTTTTTTCAATGACTTATGTACAATGGAACTGCACAGGTCTTAAAATCAAAAACTAAAAAATTATCTGAAAATTCCTCCTTTTTTGTACTTCGGAATTCTGAATTTTTCAAGGAATTTTCTTTTAGCAGGAAGATTACTTCTTGTGTTCAACTAAATATTTACTTTATTTAGACAGGCATGATCGGCCTGGAGGTGATTTAATAACTGACATTCCAAAAAATTCATCGGGTAGAATCATCCCAATCAGAGCTCTACACAATAGAAATCTTGAAATATTTGCAGTTGAAGTTTTCCATAAAGATTCAAATTTTATTATCATTAACTTATGTGCCCCCAAGAACTAAATACATAAAAAAAATTCCTTTTCCGTCCTTGTTTTCATATTCGGTGACTTTAATCCCCATCACTCTCTCCATGGATCAAATAAATTATCCCTTCTAACTAATGACTTCAAAATTCTAGATTTGTCCTTCTTAATACTTCGAACCCTAAATACGCCACTTGTATTCGAGAAACATCGTAGCTCAATCTTTCAATTTGTTCTGCATCTGTTTCTCAAGACGTTAATTGTTACGTTTCAGATTCATCCTTTGAAAATGATCGTTACTTGGGAATAATTATATGTTCAAATTTAGAGCCTACTTCAAGGTATATAAAGACAATAGTTTGGAATCGAACTATGGAGTAATCGACAAAAATATTGGTTACAAAAACTGTTATAAATGCAATTACACGCAGGATTCCGGAAGTTATAAGAGAAAACACAAAAACAATACCTTTTCCGACTAATAATTACCCTCCCTGGTGAAATCTATTGTGTCACAGATTTCAAAACTTGAAAATTCTGTTTAGAAAAAGAGCCCATCGCTTCATCTCAGAATCAGACTGAATAAAACACAAAAAATAAGCAGTAAAACTTCGTTTTCATATTAAAAAGGCTAGTCGGAATTATTGGGACAAAATTTGCAATATTTTTACAAATACTAGAATATTTTACTCAATAATCAACAAGTTTTATAATCATTCAAACCAAGACTTGAATATCTCAAAACTCATTCAGCATAACAATAATTTTATCGCAAATCCCTCTCAGTAAAGCAATTTTTTTTTTTTGCTGACAGTGATTTCGAGCATGAATCAATTCCACTTGATTATAACGAAGTCAACACTTCTTGCCTTAATACCCTATTCATCTGCAAGAAGTGAGAAAGGCTATTAAAAAGGCACGAAATTGCATACCTGGTGCCAATGATATTACCTCAAATTGGTTTAAAAATCTTAGCATAACAGATCTAACAATATCGCATCAGTCTTTTAAGTAGTTATTAAAACATCTTATATTCCGGAGGAATGGAAGCATTCAATCATTTTCCCTGTTCCTAAACCTAATAAAGACAAAACAAAAATATCTTCTTTTAGACCTATAGCTCACACTTCTTTTTCTCAAAAACTTTTGAAAGAATTTTGACTCAGCGTATTACCTATCATTTATTATTGAGAAAAGAAAATCCCGTTTTTTTGTGTGAATGCTTTCCTTCCCCTCAGGGACAATCAGATTGCAGCATATAAAATTCGCACAGCCCTTCCAGAAGCCCATAATTCAAAGAAATATTTTTATCAGAAGTGCCTTCAGCTTGATATCAAAGGCAATATTGTAAAAGTCATGTACAATTTCCCCCAAAATCGAACTTTTCAAGTTTGGTTGAGAAGCACTCTTTCTAGAATAAAAACCTCTCAGAAAGTTTTGACTCAAGATAGTATTGTATCTCATTTTTGTTATTTTTCTTGTAGATTTCTTCGAGACTCTTGATGTTTGTGAGGAATGCTCAGTTTTCGTTGATGATATATTTTTCTTTTGTACTCATACATCATTGGATTACATTTCAAAGAAGCTGCAAAATACTATGGAAAACGTCTACAAATGGTGCAATTATTGGAAACTTAAAATCAGCCGCGAGAAATGCTCAATTGCTGACCTATCAAAAAAGAAATTGCAATAGACCCCTCGAATTACATATGCTGGTTTTCCTCTCCTTTGGAAACAATATATCAAATATTTGAGTATCAAGTTTTCCAAAACGAATTAAAATGGGATAATAATAAAAAAATTAAGAGCTAAAGTACTTAGGAAAATTAATGCTTTAAAATCTATAGTGTATAAAATCTACGGCCCAAGAACAATCGCCAAAATAACTAATAATAATATTTTAAGTCTATTTTATTACAGCAGCTCTATTACCAATAAATTCACCGAAAGTCAATACAAAGTCTGCAATTCAATACAAACTATAGCTCTTAGAATAGCACTTGGATTGTCTAAATGGACACCAAATATTGTCTTAAAGAAAATGGAGGGTTTCCTATTCTCCTATTAACCAACATAACTCAAATCCTGGAATCAAATTAGTCAAAAAATACGAAATTATGATTGAAAATTTGTTTTCAAACCTAAATGTTACTACGAACCAAATTATTCCTATGGCAGACATCATTAACTCCAGTAATAAGTTTTGCGAAATTCTTCTTTCAGACTTTAGTTTTCAAAACAAAGCTCTAGTTACATGATCAAGAATCTCTTTGAAGAAACAATACTCACGCAAATTTACTATCGCTACGGATGTATCCAAATCTCAATCTTTCACTTTTATAAAGGGTATCTCTTGTAAAAAATCATTCATCTGTAGAATTCACCCCATCAAGTCCATATTTACAGCGGAAGCCTTGGCAATTTGCCAAGCTCTGGATGAATTTAGTTACAGGAAAAATCTGTTTCTGTTGACAGACAAATATTCAGCCCTTCAAGCTTTAAAATGCCTCACAATTAAATCTTCTAAAGTTATTTATAGATTAGCTGGCAAAATTCAATCTCGGGCACAATTAAATCAGAAAATATGTTTGGTGTGGTCTCATGGACATTCACAGATTTATTGGAATGAAAAGGCCGATGTTCCCGCAAAAATGCTCACGTTGTTGCACCCTCTGCTTGAATGGATAGTCTCAGAAGATTTAATTTCGCATCTAAAGGAATTCGCACTTCAAAAAACAAATTACATCTTCCAAAATAGCAAATATCTAGAATCTATTGGCGATATTCCCACAAATGGCTCAAAAATAGAAGAGAAGATATCATCACTGCACGACTTTTAACCCGTATGATTTTAACTCCAGCTCTGTTGAATAGATTTAGACTTCACAATCAACCTTTATATCAAGTTTGTAATCTCGGAGAATAACATTGAACACATCATCTTGTTTTGTTTCCCAATATGCAAATCATAGGACAAATCTTTTTGCAAAACTTAAAATTGATCTTCATTCTTGTTCTTCCTTCAAAAAGTTCATTCAAAAAGTTATTTCTAATAAGCAACATCACCGGATTCTTCTTCTATCTCTGAAACATTTCAACGTTTACTGAATGAACTCTTCGAATTAGGGGATAACGGCTTCTGTTGCCAAAAATCCTATTCTCAACTCATTTCAACCAACCAACCAAAGTAGTCAAACGAATACGTACAGATATGGCAAGGGAATCTTTTTTCTACACTATTTAATTATGCGAAATAAAATGATTTATATACTTTTACCACATTATACTTATATTGTATTTCGTCCATGCCTATATTTATAGTTATATTAACAATTATTTTTGATATTATATGCAATATGATAACTTAGACTTAAAATATGAATTTTGATAGGAGGGGGAAATACATTTAGAATTTTTTTTGATCAAATGTTCATATTTTATAAATAACTAATTCGATCTTTATGTTTTAGTCGTTAAAACATTAAAACTATGTCATTAGAAATTAAACATGAACATAATATACTTTCTTGTTTAGGAAGCGAAAACATTGTAATCATTAAAAGGTTCGATATAGTGATGAATATCCACGTTTCAGAACTGCGGAATTGTAGAGTTTCAGGCTTGAAACCTGATTTCACGAACTGCCATGTTAGCGGGATCGATGCAAGTTAAATCAGTCGGGACCAAACGTCGTGCTGTTAATATGTTGTGGAAGTTGATGATTGGTGTGCCAGCTCAGGTGTCGTCCTCGTCATCTGGTTGTTGATCAAAATTGCGAGGCCAGTTCCAAGATACTCCTAGTGTTGCTTTAGAACTAAACTAAACTCTTGTCATTCATGGATTAGCTCTAAGGTTACAATTTTTACTGACTCTGGAGGGTAAGAGAGAGCGAGTACTTTTTTGTTGGAAAGTTTTGAAATTTTTTTTGAAATGACCTCTCTCATTTTTTTGATTAGTAACTGTGAATAAAGAAGAATAAAATACAATGAATTTAATTCAGAGTCCTTGGTTTTCTTCGATGTATTGATTTCTGTTTTTATTTCAGACTTGAAAATGCGCATTGAAGCCAATTAATTTTCTGTTATTAAGTTAAAAGAACCGGAAGGCAATCGTATTTCATATTTTCAAGTTAACGCCCAAAATAAGTTCGGATACTTGGCCGAGCACAGGCTACACTTGTACATTCATTTCATTTAGTAACACACAAATATTGTATAAGATTGTATGATAAACAATATTTTCAATCTATCTAATACGAGGAATGGTTGTCAAGTCGAAAATCGCCCCAGAATTAATAAACTCCGGTAAACTTGGGGGTCTGGGGTTTTTGGCCACGAGGAATCGATTGGCGCCGGTTTTGAAGCGCTACGGTCGAGCAGTTCGGAGTTACAGATAGGATATTTTCAAACTTTATTAGTTCGCCATAATGATTACTTAAATTTTCAAGCGGTAACGTGCTGCCATCTATAGCCAATATGGCGAACTAATAAAGTTTTATGTTTATGCTGTTATAGGTTTATAATATGTTTCTTATGTATGTATATATGTTTGGTTTTTCTAAATAAATTTGTCAAAAATATTGAACTTCAACACACTTCAATCTTTACCTTTACTTTACCTTTGTATAGAATAGTTCCCTTTCCAAACTCTAACTTTGTTTAGAGTAGTTTACAATGGTGCACTTTAACCGGTTATCTTTTCACCAATGGTTTCACAAATTTTCTTATGGCATGTATTGTTTTGATAAATCACAATTGAAAATTTAAATCTTCGAGTTAGCTTCGATACCTGTTTTCTCCGAGCGGAGCTCGGTCACCCGCTGGTATTGAATAATATAATACCATGCAATACTGTGCAACAGGCTGCGCTACTTGATTTAAAAACAAAATCAGTCTAAATCAGAGGAGAAATTTCTCTTTTAATCCTAAATTCATATAAATGTTGCCGAAAATGCTTTCAAATGCTTATTTTCAAAAATAATTATTTCATAAAAATAGCCTATATATTATCTTAAAACTCAAAGCATCTTTTCATTGATATAAATTTCATTTGCGTGCAATTTTCGTCTTAATATTAATTGTATTTTTATTTAAATTTAATACATAGTTGATTTTATACAATGTATTAATGTACAAATATTTCATGCAATTTTAATATTATCGAAAATTATGCTTTCAGTTGTATTAATTTTTATAAACAAGTTAAGGATATTCCAATGGGTACAGCTTTCTCAAGTGTTTTAGCTAATAATTTCCTGCATTATTACGAAAAAAAAAATTATTAAAAAAAATACTTAATAAATGGATGGATATTTATTGATGATTTAATTTTGATTAACTTAGAGAATACCAATATTGTTACTAATTGTTATCCTAAAGAATTAATTTTAATAGAAACAAATAAAAATAATCTTGAAGCTACTTATCTGTATTTGAGGATCGAAATTGCTAACAATAAAACAATAGTTATTATTTATTATGAAAGAGACGAATTCAGCTTTAAAATAATTAAACTCAGTAATTATCACTCTAATATTGACTCAAAAATTTTTCCAAAATTTAATTTTCTTACAATTTAATAAAACTAAAACAATTTGTAATAACAAAATTTCATTCATAAAAGCAACAAATAGTTTTATTAAAAATTTAAAAATAATGATTTTCCCTAAAACTACTACAATATCAATATTTTAATAAAAAAAAAGAGAAACGATGAAATATTAGTAAAATAGATGGCGCTCAGAAACTACATTTATCTTTTTTTTCTCTGTATTATAAGTGGAATGGCAATTGGAGTGATATTTTTTCTTCTGTTGCTGGTATGTTCTTTCTCTTTTTGTTTTCTTAATTAATTTTGTGGTTCGTTGTAATTTTTGGTTGAATATTCTTATGTAGTTTTATTCTATATATTTTTATTTTATTTGGTGATGTTTTTAATGTTGCTTAGTTTTTGCGTATTTGCTGTTAAAATTGGTATGTTTCTTTTGCCTTAATTTTCGGGTCCCGTGGGTTCAATACTTTTGGACATTACTCGATGCCTCACAGAAAAAAATCCTTATTTTGAATCCTTGCCTGAGGGTGACCTTTGAAAAAGTCTCCAGGCTGGATTCTTTTTCTATTGTTTGTAGTTTTGATTCGGTTGTGTTCCTTTTTGTTTTGCTTATGTTGTTAATTAATTTAGATTCAACTGTAATTTATTTGTAGTTGCATTTACGCTTACTAAATACAGTAAATGTTTTTTTTTAACTTTTAAACTTGTTCGAATCCGAAATAATTTTTAGTTTCGTTTACATAATTATTTCAATTATATTAACTTAGATTTGTTTCATAAATTTTCATTTTTGTGAACTTTTTGTTGTTTAATTCCAAATTAAATTTTAATTTCGATTTCGACCTAATTAGTTTCGATTTAATTTTTGTTGACTCAGGAAATGGGTTTTAATTATTTTAATATTTGGCCAGTATTCTATTCGCTTCATTACATTCAATTACAGAATTTACAAACCTGAGCATCTGCTTATATAATGGTGTGTATAAACGTTGTTGCCTCACAGTCATGAGTCATAATAAACAAATAAGTTATGTATACAAAAAAAAAAAAAAAACTCCCATTAGCTAAAATAAACTAAGACAAAAACGTTTTGGACTGTAGAATAAAATTGAACTCTTTATTTACACCTCTGAAAATTTAAAAATTTAAACGAAATAAATTTTATAAAAGAAAAAAAAAATTGCCAAAAAATCGTATTGTGGTGAAGAATACATATATTGTGAAAGAAATGATTGAATTAAAAATGTTTCAATTTAAATCTGAACAGATGCTATTCTAAGAAAGCAAAATTTTCTTTTTCACTACCACAAGCAAAACATCAGTTTTTTTAATTTTTATTTTCAAATAACAAAAAAAGTTGCTATCAGAATTTCTTCACAGCTGTTTACGTGCGTACCGGAGCTGAAGAATAATTAATCTTTAAAGAGGTGTGTTATTTTGACCTTATTCTTTTATCTACCAGACAGCTAATAAAAGAAATTTAAACCCAGACTTTTAAAAACGAAAGCGATTGAAAATGTATTCTCATTTTCTTTATTTATATCATTTATAATAATCTATTGCATCATTATTAAAGCAAATATTTATTGTTGGGATCATTCACATTTCAGCTAATGTATTATTATAACATGCAAATAATGTTCGGCTCGAAACATTTCTACAGGGAAAATAATTTCAATTGAACCTAAACAATTTTCATAGCATGTCTATTTTTCTGTGTTATACAGTTGTGAAGCTATATTTTCTCGCATTCATTTTTAATGTCCGGAAGTTAAGAACCTCGAGTTCCCGTACTCCTTTAAACTTCCTTAAATACAGCAAGAATTACAGCAATTGAATATTACAGCAAGAAGTATAAGTATTAAAGTAAATATAATTGTGATTCCGATGTTAACATATCAGCCTTGAAAGACTGAGAAAATATTTTAAGACATTAATGTATATGAAATGGATATTAAAAGTGATATCAGGATATCACACGAGTGATAAATATATATAAAAACAGATTTAAAAAGTACTATAGGGCGAACCGATGTACCTAGAGCTGTCAAATCTGGGTCGTAATTACTTCTTCATTAACAAGCGCCAAAGTTTAATTTTATAATAATAACAATAATAAAACGAATCCTTCCAAAAGGATACAGTTTTAACACATGCGAATTTTACATTAAAATTACAGATCTGTATGAAATTTTGGGAGACATTTCCTCCCTAATATATAGGCTTCTTCCCCTTTTCTTTTCAGACGAAATTAAAAAAAAAATAGTTGCTAAAAAATTCAATGTCATCAATTTGACTAAACTCCACATTTAAGACTTCTCTAAATCTGGGGAAAATATAGTTTAGATCTATCTATCTATGAATAGGATGATACAAAAATGCTTTAAGCTAAATGAATGAAATTTGGAATGTTGTCTTCTAACAAAATCTGTTGATTTCAATCAAATTCTGGAAGAAATCCATTTATAAGAATTTTGCCTGTATGATTATCCGAATGCAAGTGAACACGATAACTAAGAAACGTAAAGAACTAGATGAGTAAGCTTTGGCTAACGGTTTAATAATCAGATTACTATTAAATTTTATAAACATTTGATCGCCATGCATGTAAACGTTTAACTTGCAAAAATGCAACAACTTCGAGAAATTAAATTTCAAATGTAGTCCTTCTACTAAAATTGTAATTCTGTGCCAAATTTAGGTTTCAGTTATTAAAAAAATGGCACCGCAATTAAATTTTAATCACATAATAATAGTTAATTTACATGTGGATGATATCCTTCTATGTAGCGGAGAGAATAAAATGTTTAAACATCACATATTTTACAGTTTGATAGCAAAAACCTGCTATCAAACTACATTTGAATATATACATATTTGCTCTACATTTTTTTTTCAAAGAAAATGATATATTTGGGAAATATTTTGTGAGACTTTTAAAAATGAAAATATCTTCTTAAAGGACAACGATCTTTATCCTAGGAAACTTGCAAAAATTATACACGACAACTATAAATATATATAAAAAAATCTTTATAAAAAGGAGTTAATGGAAAGAAAAATTGATTTAATTGGAAATAAATGCATAATATATAATAATTAAATAATTAGTTTCAATGAAGCATAGAAATATATATATTTTTATCTCTCGTGTTTTGAGTGATTTTAGTGAAATGTAGAATTATTTTTTTCTGCCTAAAACTTGAGAAAATATCTGTGTCTCAAAGAATAATTAATATGAAATAATTTATTTTAATGAAATATAAAAGTGATATTCTTGATACGTTTTAAGAAAATAAGTGTTTCAATATAACTTTCAACTATTTACCGTACTTAAACAATTATTTGTTTGAAATTTCTATTTTAATTACCTACTTTCCTTACTTTTATTACCCATCTGCATCATTATTTTGAGACATCAATTATTAGGTTTCCAAAATCTTTACTGATCATTCATATAAACAAATAGAAAAAGAAACAAGAAATAAACAAAGACAACGAATGTTATCACAAATAGACAGTTTAATTACAATTGTCCCGTAGTCAACATGTTTTGTAATGCGCATGCTTAGCAAACACAACAAAAGGCTAAAATAGTCAAGAGAAATTTAAACTATGTTCAGTTCATGATATTGCACTAAAAAGTGCCTTTTGCTGGTCATCTTGCTCTTGCTGAGAAAAGGTGAAGGTGAGAATGCCTCTAGAAAAAAAAAGTCCCCTTTGAAGGGTTCTCCGAATCTTAACTTTGGACAAAATATTGGCGACGAAGCGCATGCTTTCGCCTTCAAACCAATATGGATAAGTTCAAAGATAATTTTGCCTTCGGCGACACTGGCGGCTTCTGACGCTATTTACATGGATTTTTCTTGGTGTATCAACCCCGTCTGTCAGCCAACAGGTTCCGTTTTCTTCTTTTGTTTGACTTGTGGGACGTCTGTACAGTTGGCAGTTATAAATTATCCTGTTAGAAAAAAAAATTATAAAATGATACATTTTATGTCAACAAATAAATACTTTATGTCATTGTTGTTTATTCAATTAAAAAAGTAGATTAATTAGTATTACTTAATATGCAGTTAAAAGAAGGAAGATAAAAGAAATGTAAAAGTTGAGTCAATTCTTCAGATATGTAGAAACATATTTCATAGTAATTTAAGATGTTTTAGTAATGGAAAACAAGGTAGAAAAGAAACAAATCAATGCTAAAACTTTATATAATTATATAGTGCATATGTGTAATTAATTCATATTCTAAGATTTTTAGAATAATCAATACTAAAGTTTAATAATATTCAAATATATCTATTTACTCTAAATAATAAATGCATCAGTTAAAAAAATCTTAAAATCAAGTGAATAGTTTGTGAAGAGCAACTTTTTAAACTCACCTTTTTTGGCCTGGCACTTTTTCAATTAATATCCACTGGATCCACCTCCATATCCTCCTCCGCCGCCGCTCTTTCCTCCTCCATATCCTCCGCTTTTACCTCCTCCGGATTTACCACCGTATCCTCCGCCTCCTCCAGAAGAGCCACCGTATCCTCCACCTCCTCCAGAAGAGCCACCGTAACCTCCGCCTCCTCCAGAAGAGCCTCCGTAACCTCCTCCTCCTCCTGAGGAGCCCCCGTAACCACCTCCTCCTCCTGAAGAACCTCCGTATCCTCCGCCACCGGATGATCCACCATATCCTCCGCCTCCTGAAGAGCCTCCATACCCTCCACCACCTGAGGATCCTCCATATCCTCCACTAGCTCCACCACCATATCCTCCTCCTCCTCCTCCAGATTTGCCACCAGAAGCTCCACCGAGAGCAACAGTGTTCAGTTTGATTCCGACGAGAGTAATTCCTTGCAAGCCACCGCCGCCGCCACTTGATCCTCCATATCCACCACCGCCAGAACTGCCACCGTATCCTCCTGCACCTCCTGAACTTCCACCATATCCTCCACCGCTTCCTCCAGATTTTCCACCTCCATATCCACCGCCTCCAGAGCTACCACCGTATCCACCACCTCCAGAGCTACCACCGTATCCGCCTCCGGATTTTCCTCCTCCTCCAGAGCTACCACCGTAACCACCTCCTCCAGAGCTTCCTCCGTATCCACCGCCTCCAGAACTACCTCCGTATCCACCACCTCCAGAACTACCTCCGTATCCACCGCCACCAGAGCTACCACCATATCCGCCTCCTGATCCTCCTTTAGCTTTTCCACTGCCAGAGCTTCCACCATATCCTCCTCCACCGGAGCTGCCTCCATATCCTCCACCACCAGAGCTTCCTCCATATCCACCTCCTCCTCCAGAGCTTCCACCATAACCTCCTCCTACAGATTTTCCACCTCCGTATCCGCCACCTCCGGAACTTCCACCATATCCACCACCTCCGGAACTTCCTCCGTATCCACCACCTCCGGAGCTTCCACCATATCCACCACCTCCGGAGCTTCCTCCATATCCTCCTCCTCCAGAACTACCTCCGTATCCTCCTCCTGAACCTCCTTTGGCTTTTCCTCCTCCTTGTCCTCCACCGTATCCGCCACCTTGTCCGCCACCATATCCACCTCCTTGTCCTCCTCCGTATCCACCACCTTGACCTCCTCCGTATCCTCCTCCTTGTCCTCCGCCATGTCCACCTCCCTGGCCTCCTCCGTATCCTCCTCCTTGTCCTCCACCATATCCACCACCTTGACCACCTCCATATCCTCCGCCTCCTCCACCAGATTTACCACCTCCGTATCCGCCTCCAGAGCCACCCTTTGCACTCTTTCCAGCTCCTCCACCATATCCTCCACCTCCGGAACTACCTCCGTATCCACCGCTACTTCCGCCTCCATATCCTCCTCCACCTCCGGAACTACCACCGTATCCACCACCGCCGCCAGTGCTGCCACCATATCCTCCTCCTCCACTGGAGCTACCACCGTATCCACCTCCACCTCCGGAGCTGCCTCCATATCCTCCTCCGGAACCTCCCTTTCCACCATCAGCCAAGGCAAAAGTTACTGGTACTGCCAAGAGTACAGCATGTTTTCCACCAGAACCACCTGAGCTTCCTCCTCCGTATCCACCGCTTCCTCCGGCTCCTCCGCCATAACCCCCAGCTGAAGAGCCACCTCCGTATCCTCCAGAAGAAGCGCCACCTCCGTATCCGCCAGCGGAAGCACCACCTCCATATCCTCCAGAAGAAGCACCGCCACCGTATCCTCCAGCTGAGGCTCCACCTCCATGTCCACCAGCTGAAGCACCACCTCCGTATCCACCAGAAGCTCCACCTCCGTATCCTCCGGAAGAAGCACCTCCGCCATATCCTCCAGAGGCAGCACCTCCACCATATCCTCCATCACTTCCACCACCATATCCTCCGCCGCCGGCATCGCTGCCACCATATCCACCGGCATCGCCTCCGCCATATCCTCCTGCAGCTACTGCAGTTCCTCCGCCATAGTTGGTTGCGTCGGCAATCAAGTCAGAGATAATTTTAACTGCTTCCTTTTCTTCTTTGGTGATTTCGGCTTCTTTTGTTTTCGCTTTCTTGGCCGCAATATCGCCGGCCAACAGAGCTACAGCTATGAACCACACAAAAATCTGCAAAAATAAAAGTTTTTGTTAAAATAAAAAGGACTCAGATTACATAAAAGAAACGTTTTTAAACATTTTTTTTTAAATAATAAACAACATGAAATGAGAGTATATTTCAGAATATTTCAACTTCAATGAAAATACAATGCAGTTCTTTAAAGTTTGCATTCTATTTAAATTTGTACTTGAAATAAAGGAGAATGTATGAAAGAGTTTTAGCCCTCTAAATGTTGAATTGTTTGACCCGGGAATTAAATCTAGAAAACATACTCTTAGAGTTATGTATGTGCAACCCGAAATAAAATTATTTCTGAAATTTTAATATTAATTTTCATGAATTAAAAATGGAGGAGTTCCGATATTTTCCACGATAATTTCAGAAAGTATTATTATTGCACAAAAAAGAATTTTACATTATTTGCAAATTCAAAGAATCGTCTTTTAAATGGTTTTAGTTTAATTTTCATTCATTTATTTTGGAAGATTGATAACGTTTAGTATTCTTTATATAGTTTTCTACATAACATTTCATTATTACATTATTTAAACCAATTTTATTGTTCCATTCTTTATTTAGTCGTATATTTTACATTAGTAAAAGTAAATGAAAAACGATTTTGCATAATTAAAGTAAAGTCTTAGACATTTACCAAAAAATATATTAAGTTTAATCTTTACATGTATTGGCAGCTTCATCATGCATTTACAAGCATTTATTATTTCATTCATTTGCATGGAATAAAAAAAATATCCTCTTGCATGGAATAAAAAAAATTGTGTTTAAAATCAATCAATTAGTTTTATAATTTGCTACATATTTAACGACAACATCGTGATTTTTAATCTGTTAGATTTAAAAAAGGCAAAATAAAGTTGACTTAACAATGTTCTAAAGATCATAATATTTTAGAAGACTGACTTCAGAGAATCAGGCTACTCTGATTAGATTGTTCTAGTTAGATTTATTAGTTCTGATTAGATTGTTAGTCAGAGTAGTCTTTATTATAATACAATTAATATATTCTTTTATTGAGAAAAAAAATATTTAATTTTTTTATTCTTAAGATTGTTACAGAAGCAATATTTGACAATGATAACTTTTTTGCTTTCTTTTTTATAATTTTATCTTTCAAATTCGATTTTTATTTACAGTAATTCTAATACGATTACTTGTTTTAGTTTAACTGATACAAATTGGTTTGGAATGAAAATACCATGGTTTTGTTTTGATCTGGAATAAAGTCTCTCGCTTTTTCGTAGTTTTTACTTTTAAATAAATTATTGGCACTAAATTCTTTTAAAAGGAAATTAATTTAACTAATATTAAAATAGAAATTTTCCTTCTTAATTTTTTGTACTTTATTTTTGTATATTTCTTTTTTTACAGTCAACATTTCTTTGTACATTTATGAAATCCGACTAACAAAGATTTTCCTGTCATTAATATCAAAATGTAAATAGAGCAAATGTCTAGGATTAACCGAACAAACTTGATTTCTTACTTTCTTGTATTTCATTCAATATCTTTAAGGTTTCAAACTACAGTTACGAAAATCTGATTTCTCAGAATCTCAACCAAATAATTATATTTTTTCAATAATTGTCAAACATCTTAATCGTCGAATGATTAACAATTGAGCTATTTTTATTTTCAAATGTTCTTTAATTAACCAAACTAATCACATATTTATTTATTAGAAAAGAACAGATTAAACATTCTTTAAATAACTCGATTGACAGCAATCAACCATTTGGAACCGGATTAATCCTTAAGTATCCTAGTACTAAAAAAACATTACTCTTTAACCCCAATAAAACTACTTTTCCATCGGCCAACAATAGCAAGAGAAGGAGCAAGGTCCGTTTTTACTGATGCCCTAATTTGAAACACTATCAGCTACATCAGTTCTGGTTTCACTTTCATCCTTTGTGTCTACGACCGCCGTTGCAGCATTTCCCGCCTTTTTGAATCATTGTTCGAATCAGCGAAGCGAGAAGATACGTAGCTCTTTCTTTATATATCATCCACACTTCTTTTTTTTTCTACTTTTAGATACAAAGGAGTTAATAATGTAAAAGAGATTTCTTTTTTTATCATTGATATTATCATCCTATACTTTTCAGATTATGAATAAAGGATTGAGTTCAAAAGGGAATTTTGGATCTTAGAATAACTAGTAATGAAGAGTCGATGTATGAAAATAACTCAGGAGGAATTAAGTATCTCCAGGGAATAAAAATGAATGCGGAAATCATGCCAAGAGAAACTGAAGGTTAATAATTTTTAAGAGAAAAATGTTGCTAAATATTAATTAAATATTCGGGCAGATTTATTAAATTGATAAATTATTAAATACTAAAACTTAGTAGGAGGATTAAATAAAAATTTGTGAATATAATTTCATTATTATATTGTCGAATTCATCTTGACTAATATGTTGTGCATTTATATGATTATTTGTTTTAAACTCAAAAATCCCAAAAGAAATGATAAACAATAAAAACAGTATTTAATACATGGATAATATAAACTATTGACATTATTTTAATTTTATATCTATCAATTTAAAAATTGCTCAGCAAATGGTGGACACAAGTTTTTGAAGTGAATAAATTTCGAAATTCAAGTAAGGATCATATAAGTTAATATTGGAAATTTTTTATGACGAAATGGAAATTTAGAATTGGAATAAAAATGAAGTAAAAAAAAATTAACTAATTGCTCAACTAAACTGATGCATATATAATTTTGAAACATAGAATATACAAAAACTAATTGCTAAATATAATGAAATTTTTTAGATAAAGGATCTTACGATGTTTATTTAAAATATTTTGAAAAACTTTTTTTTTTCTTATGGTCTTTTATGTTTAACTAGTTTTGCAATAGGGCGACGAAGTAAAGGATATAACAATTTGATAATCATATAAAATATTTTAACATTGAAAAGTAGATATTAAGCACCAAAACTTTAAAAAAGTATAGTTAAAATAGAAATATTATAGGCTTTAAATGTAAATTTAAATATTCATTTTTTAAAGAAAAATATTATTTTTGTCTCATATTATTTCAATATTTCTAATAATTAAATTAATACATTTAATATTAACTTTAAGATACTTATTTAAAAATTAACTTTTCAGCACTAGCTTTAATTTTTTTTAAATATTAGCAGTCAGTATTACTCAATTTGAAACTATAAATAAAATCTTATGGAAGTAAAAGCGCAATTCGATTAATTAATTAATTGTAAAATTTATTTTTGATAAGAAAAATAAGATTATTTGAAACCGTAACAAGAAATAAGTACCAAATTTACACTGGTTTTATACACAGAAATATCATACCATCAATTATGAACAATATACATAACATAATATAAGTATACAATGACATATAACCCTTGAAAAGGATACCTCGATTTTTACCTATCACACAAAAAATTTCTGAAGCTATCTGTAATATTCTAGATCACAACAGTTATTTAAAAATTAAAATAAAATTTTGGGTATGCTAAAAATTAGGATTTTATGAAATATTACCTTTTATATTCTTTCTATCAACTTTAAGAGTTTTGCTGAGAATATAATATCAGAGCAGATGAAAACTAAGAAAAGTATTTAAAAAAATAATTGCGAAAGAATAATCTTTTGACCATTTCTATTTTTTTTTTACAATCTACATTAAAATGAAAGTATAACTTACATTTTGAATAAATAAGAACGATTTGTATTGATTTTAAATTGCTATTTTTTCTATAAATTAAAACCTGTTCCGTAATTGAAATTTATTTCTATTAATTTACATATTTCTTAACTTTAAAGAAAGGATATTGTAAGAAAATGCTATTTTTAAGATTATAATCTTTTTTAAGAAAATAATTTTATGAAAAGTTAGGTTAAAATTAACGAGTTACGAACATCTAGGAATTTCAAATATGCATTAATAGATTATCAGAAATGTAATAACTTTTATCAATAATTTTCTTAATTTATTAAAATATGATACATAAATTAGTTTTTTTAATACAGTTAACGTTACTATCGTTCCAATTTTAATTCGATGAACGAAAACGAATTGGTATGGGATCTAAACCACTACCATTCCTTAAGAGTAAAATCGAGATATCCTGCATCGGATGGAGCACTAAGATGAATATCCAAGAGAAGGAACATCCAAAGAGTTCACCTACCTTCCGCGATGCCATGTTCGCAGAAGAGATCACAGAAGATGTTTGAATGTCCACTGATGCTGCGGCTGGCCTTTATATATGCCACAACGAGCCAGAACAAAAGCATGAAAATCAAGTTGGATGCAGCTCCCCCCCTTCTCTGGAGCTTTTTTTGTTGTTTTTGTTTTAAAGTAGCACCCTCAATCTCCGCCTCCGTCAAAATTTTCGAATCATCCTAACAGCCAATCGCCATTCTGTTTCAGGTTTTGGTCTAACTAGGTTAGCAGGACCCTAGTAAAGCACGCACACTCAGCTCTCCGTTTGTTTGATGATATTTTAGTTTCCGTTAGTTATTATTATTATTTTTTACTATGCTCTTTGCTTTTTCCCCCCGAGGGAGTTTAATCTTTCACCTGTAGTGTTTCTGATGACGTAAAAAACCGGACCTGATCCCTGCTTTCCCTTTTAAAACAATCCCGGTTTTTTCCTAGAGTTCTAACCTGTTTCGCCGAATGTCCATTCTTAGCTATCCGAGTTTGTTGTTTTTTTATTCATTTGTGATTAAAGAAGAATATCCCCTTTTAACCTCAGATGCAGTGAATGTCAGTTGTAAATTAAGAGCGGACTCTGATTTTATTTATCATTTTTAAAATTTCCAAACTGTTCTCCATTTTTCCTCTAAAATTAAATGATTCTTTTGTACCAAACGATTTTTTCCTTTGATGTCGATACTCTGTCATAGATATATGTATTAAAAAACAACTGAACATCACAATTTATTTTTGTAATTTATTTGTTAACATTTTCATAGTATTCACAGAAGTTTGAGAATAGTGACAATAATTTACAGTTATCTAATTCGCAGAAGACTAAAAAAATCGATTGTACCAAAATTGAATGGATTTTTTTTCTTTCCTATAATAGTAAATGCAGTAATCGTTTCTTAGCACAAAATTAGTTTTATGCGTTAAACAATCACTTGGCAAATAATTAGTTTTGTAGGCCAAATGATTTTTTTTTAATTCGGATATTTAGTTGCAGATACGTGTTAGAAAAGAGCAATTCCACATATCAATTTATTCTTTTGATTTATACTTATTATATTTCTGTTCTTAAGTTTAAGAACTGTGAGTATAAATTTTAGCACTACAGATTTGTTCCGAAACTTAATGAAATTTTTTTACAGGATTTTATCTTATCATACAATGGTATTTGCAATGACCGCTTCTTAGCATGAAATCAATTTTTATCATTTCCTCTTAGATAAAACATTTACTAAAAACATTTTTGCATTAATTTTGATTAAAAGTTTGTGATTTTGATAATTCTGTTTGAATTCATCGATGGTTAATTTTTATTCAGTTACTGAATCTCTTAAACGAATTCTCAATGTAAATTATAGAATAAAGCTATTCTTAAGAATGATTTACAAAAAGTTGCTTTTATAACACTATAAATAACTAAGAACAGAGTCAGTTTAAAGTGTCCAACTACATTAAAAACGCTGGTTATCGACCACATTGGCGATTTTTTAATAATATTACTATTTCTTGTAGTTCAGACTTTCCTTTTCATAAAACAGTTTATCTTTTCTAAGAAAAGGAAGGCCTCACCTATCATCCAGGGTCCCAGATTTTTCAGCTGAAATGTGTCTTTCACTTCAGTTTTCTCAAAACTAATTTCCATAAAAATTCTCCACCGTTAACATCATATCTCAAAAACCAAAAGAGGTATTGGCATAAACATTTCAGTGTGTGTTTTAAATAATATTTGCAATGAAATGTCTTATTGTTGGTGAAATACTTTTTCATTTATAGGTGTTTTTAGAAAAATTAAGTTGTGAATTTATGGAAAAAATGCATATATGCGTATATTTTTACCCTTAACTTTGTTGTACCTCTAATTTTTTCATAGATTTTGATTGATTTCATTCATCATTATGTTGTGTAAAAGAAAAATAGGATTGCACAAAGAAAAATAGGATTGCTGCTCTAAAATTTTGTATTGAGTGTTAACCATTATGGTTCAATTTCGTTAAAATTATCAACAGATTTTTCTACTTTTCGAAATATGTAATTCTCAAATATTTGTTTTTGTATTTATAGTGTTTAAAATTGACAATACATCTAAAAGCCATAAATAATCTTTACAAAATATAATTTTTCTAAAATTTTCCAGCGAACGTAGTTGGATAACTCAAGGAAAATATAATATTTATGTGTTGTTTCATTATATTTCAATGCAGAAAAATCTTCCAGTACAGATATTTCCAAGCTGAATATTTTATAATCATTCTTTTAACTTATAGTAAGCATTCGATGGCTTTTTTGAATTTTTAACTGTTTATTTTGTGATAAAAGGCTTCAAAATCGATCCAAGAATCCTGAAACAGCCGTATAAAATAGAAATCATATTTATTTAAAATAATTTGACCTAGTTATTAAATGTTGCAACTTAGATATACTTTTTTAAAATTTTCTCTAATATATAGCTTGGAGATTTAAAAAAAGTGAATTTTAAATGTTCAAAATGACGAAAAAACAATGGGATTCTCCAAAAATATTCTGAAATGTCCATTTTGTAAAATCTAAATATTCAACATTCCTTTTTATTAATTCTTTTTTCTATATTTTCTGTGGAGCTCAAAAAATATCTACTTGTTTCTGCTGTTGTTATACAAATGTTCAATCAGCTTAAAAATTTTAACAAAGCAAAACCATAACTAACCTTTAGAAATTTGATTTTAGTAAATACACATGTTGTTCCAAGGTTTGGCTTGATAATATATATAAAACGCTTCATCGATATGCAAGCTAAATAAAATTCAATAAAATGTCACTCAACATTATGGTTCAGAGCACAGTATTGCTAATATATTTGAAAAAGTGACTTCCCGTAACAAAACAGAGCAAATATTAAAAATGAGTAAATTAAAGTATATGTGGTTTAATCCGTTTACTCAGCCCTTAATTTAAATAGTAGCAGTAATATCAAGAATGAGTTTCGCTAATAAATCAAAATATCTATTGATAAAACATAATTTTACATGCAACCAGCAAAAGTGAGTGACGAAATAAAAGTAATTCGTGATTGACAGTAAAATCTTTATGTAGTCAAAAGTTGTATCATTTCATTTCTTTCTGAGATTGATGATATATATACTAGCTCCGCCACAGTATTGACAAATTGTTTTCAGAAAAAATGAGATGAATAATCATAGCAGCAATGCGTTCAATGATTTATTTAAGGATATTGTCTAAATGATCTGAATACTTCTTTTGTTTAAGAATGATTCACTAGCTCCTTCGGTGATCAACTATTTGTCTATCATATTAATAGCATTAATTTAGCCGCGTCAGTCAACTCCGATGTTTTTATTTTTAATAAAGCAAAAGAAAATGCTATTTTAATTACACCATTATTTGATTTGTATTATAAATATAGATCATTTTCAATGGTTGCTCTTTTAGCAAAATGGAAACTTTATTAGAGAAATAGATATAATTGTAGGAGTGGCAATTTGGTTAAGTTTGTGCAATATCTTTTGCTACTGGAGATCGATTGAGAGCAGTTGACCATTGACGACGTATACAGGAATTAGTACTCTTGATTTGAAAAAAAACATTTCGAAGCATTTCAGTGTTGTGGTTAGAGACTTTTGTTAAGCCATCTTCGCATAGAGAATATATTAAGAAACATTATTCTCAAGATTTCTTTTGAAAATGTTAGGGGCTGGAATAGTATGATCATTTATGATTTAACTGCAGGGCATAAATTTCATGTAAATTAAAAATAGTGAAAAATTTTTTAGTTGGTACTGCGACAGATTCTTAGGTTTTGCTACAGGTCACGCATCTTCCTCGTAGGGTTCGATTCCTGCTTCGGGCAAGGTTGCTCTTCACCATGTGTTCTGGTGCGGTGTGGTGTGGTGAGGTGGGTGCCAGTTCAGGTGTCGTCCTCGTCATCTGACAGGAGTTCAAAATTACTAAGTCCCTTCCCAAAATAACCCTCGTGTTGCTTTAAAACGGAAGTGATAGTGAATAAAAGTGATAACTTTTTAATGTTATCATTTCTTGAATCTGAAATTATAATTAAATAATATATTTCAGCATGAAAGGGACGATTTAAATGTTAGCACAACTGTTTCGTTAATTAATTAATAATTAATGTTTTGACCCGAAAGGTGGATGAATACTCGTTTTCTTTCTTTGTTGCTAATAAAGAAAAATTCATAAATGTCGTTACTATATAGACCTGATTGTTTGACTTAAGTTGCCACGTTTAGTAAGATATTTTAAAAACAAAATTCGGGAGAAAAATTAAAATAATTTTAATAAATTAAAAACTGAGCAAGATGTTGAAGTTTCCCGGGACAACTTCTGAAAATGTAATTGCACAAAAATAATTTTATTCCTTTTTAAAATTCAAAAAATTATTTATTAAATGATACTAACTTATTTATTGTGAAATTTGTTCTGAATATGGCTTTATTCCTTTTTTCTTGTGTGTGTGTATATATATATATGTATTATGAACAACGCATTTTGATGTTGCAATTAAATTCAAAATGCTTGCTACATTTCATCTGATATTTAATCATGGAATTTTTTTTTCTATAGTTGAGAAGTAAGGAAAAATTATGTTTAATATCTACACAATTTATGCGAAGCATAAAAAATTAAAATACCTCAAAAGATATTATACTGTTAGAAGATAGATGACATGGACTGTTGCATTTTCGCTAACACTATGATGCCACAGAACTAGATAACAATATAAAGATTTATATGCGTAGTAAATAGACTAGGTGTATGGCTATTAAAAAAACATGACTCAAATATTAATAACAATCGAATTTAAATATATTTCGTAGAAGGAAACAAGAATGTCATTGTTACGTAAAAGAGATTTAAATGAAATTAAAGGCAACCAATATTCGCAGTCCACAAATACGGTTAGTATTAATGAAATAAATAAGAAAGATTTTTAAGGAATTAACGAGAAAAATGACACATACTTTCACGCTGTTATTTAAATACTTTACTTAATATTTTTTTTTCTTTTTCTCTGATGAATATCGATTATTTATTGATTACCTACAAATTACATTCTAAACATATTTTTGTTTAGAAGAAATATTATTTTGTAACTTACAAGTCCAACAACTTTTGATTACATCGGGTTCAACAAATTTTAAAAATAAGATGCTCTCACGACTTCTGTTTATTACTTTCTTGTTATTTATTATTCTTTGGAACTGGTTGAATCCAATTACTATGTTAGATTAATATTTTCTACTTCCTCGTATATGAAGCATATATAAAAAAAGTATTGTAATCATTGAAAAATTATATCTCGAAATTTTGGTAAGTCTTCCCATTTTAGGCTTCGCCAAAACCAAAAAGCACATTTTTGGAATGGAGTCTATCTGTCTATCAATGAACACGATAACCTTAAAATGTTTTGAACTAGAGCAATGTATTTGACATTGAATTTATAGATAACTCCGAAATTATCAGATAATGTTTTCACAGGAAATTTGAATATCAAAATGTAGATAAGTGTAAATTCGTATTGAACTTTGAGTTAAATCCGCCAAAGTATTGATTCTCTGTAGATTTGAGCATTCGCATGCATATAAATGCTATAACTAAAAAAATAAACAATTTAAATAGATGAAATTTGGTATGTGATCGTGTTATTAAAATTAGAGTTATGTCACAAAATTTGATTTTTCTTGATCGAAAAGGTGTTTAAAATGAATTCTCAATCTTGTTCAGTAAAAAAAAAAAAAAAAAAAAAAAAAAAAGGTCAGTATGTTCATATGCGGATTCTGAAAAAAATATGATCACTTGTGGTTTTCAAAAACTTGGCTTTTAGGTGGAGTATAATAGAAAGTTCTGAGGAGATAATTTTTGCCATTTTTTTTGTTAGACATAAAACATCTCTATTAAAAAAATTAAAAAAAGGCTCAGAATATGATACTGGGGTATGAGAACTATCTAAACATAACACGACTTCAATCCAAAATTTAATTTAATTTTTATATTAATAGATTTTTTATTATCATGCATTATTGGTTCTCAAGCGAATTTCAGCTTTTAATATTGAGTAAATTGAAACTAATATTTTCTTAATTTCTTGAAAGAAGTAGAATAAAATTAGGCAAAGTTCATCGCAAAATAAAGAAAAAAAGTAAGAATTTTTTTGAAAGGAAATATGTACCGTGGCTTAGATTTAAAAAAGCCAAATCAAGTCCCAATTTTTATCATCAGGAATTTTTTTTCTGAGATCCAAGTCTGTCTTGATATAAAATTTGGCCGGTCTCAATAATTAATCAGTAAATGAATAATACAAATAACCGATGCATAGTAATTGGTTACTCACAAAATATTAAAGTCTATCTAATTATTTTGAGCCCTTAAGTGCTTTAGCTTAGTTCCATTTTTCCCGAATGCTTTTACAGAAATTTGTAATTTTTATCACGAATATCGCAGTCCGATTTTACAGACAATTTCATGTAACGTTTTTTTTGCATTTTTATTATAGTGTAGTGTGTCTTTTTTTTTAACTGGATATTATAGCCGATCTCCTTTATTTTTGAGTTATTTTTGCAACTTTCAGATTTTGCAATTAGGAGCGCTGCAACCTATTTCAATAAATTCAGTTTAATCGCTTTGCTATAGGTGCCTGTTTTATTTCCTTGACAATGTGAGCAATCATTTTGAATTCAAAAGGATTGAAAGGACTTTAAAGATCAGTTGTATATCTTTAATTTTATTATTTTTTAACTTTTTTCTAGTGATAAATAAAAAGGATAATAAGCCTCAAATACGAGTTCCAGAATTTTATTGATTTTTGAAATCTGATATCTTTTAAACTTGAGATCGTTTTTAAATTTTGTATCATTCGTTGAATCGTCCAATGATTAATCGATGCCTAATTTTGTAGCTACATTAGATGGAATTTTTTGTAAAAGTATTGTTTTAAAAAAGCTCTTCTGGAAATCAAACAAAACCATTTATATTTTGTAAGGAGGACAAATCAGTATTACGAAACTTACACAATTAAACTGTTATATTTAGATAAACGGACAGATTTTCACTTAATAACAAAACTGAAAATATGTGTAGTATCTGAATCCCTGATATGATACTGTTTGAAATTCATACATTTCCTGGAATTATTACTCACTGTTCAATATCTAGAATTGCTATTAATATAAAATTTCATTTCTGTATAAATAGACTTATAGGAAATGCTCTAATACTTAAAGCCTTTTATTATCTGACATTTTATTTTTTATTTAGATTATTGCAATTGTATTAAATAATTTAAAACTATGATAGCTTCTCAAAGAAATGTGTGACTTTTAAATATCGCTAAAAACTTATTTTTTACATAATAATAATTCAATCCATCATTGTTTACGGGCATTTAGCATTATGAACCATCATTCGCAGCCAAATAAATAAAATTATTTAAAAGATATATTATTTATATGAAAAAAGAATGATAAAACATAGGATAAAATAATCATATTTTCGTATATCAAAGCATTCTTCATAATTCCAATGCATTTTACTATGCAAATGATTGTCGATCCAAAGTACAATCAAATCATGATAAGGGCTCTTAGTAATTTTTCGAAAAATACGAAGGATTTTTATTGAGAAATTAAATTTTATTGTTGATATATTAATTTATGTTAATTTTTTTCGAGTCCTATTATTTATGTTGATTTATTGTGTAATTTTTCTCTTTTTGAAATCGTAAAATTATTTGTTTTTAGAAATCTTTATCTTAATATAGATAAAAAATAATGTGAATATATTCCACGTGTTTTTTTTTTTTACTCTATTATTTTAAACAAGTGAAAGAATACTGAAACTTCTTAAAGTGCGAAAGTTTATTAAATATTTAATTAGTTAGGAATTAACCAAAATTTTGGTTTTTTTTCACAGTTACTTCAGAGCAAATTATTCCACTTGAAATACTTTTAAATTAAAAAATAGCTTTTTATAATTTATCAAAGCCATTTTCAGGCCTTTCCCCCTAAGGTTTTGTTGATTTTCCAAAATGTAGTAAATAATTGAAGGATTGCATACGATGTTGAAATAATGGACTTTATAAATAATCAATTGCTAGAGATCTGACTAAATTGAATTACTCTGTCTATTTTAATATTTCTGTTTTATTTTTAAAAAAATATTTTTGGCAATTTTTTTATGTTTATTTTAAAGGAGGTTTGAAGTTTGTTATTGAAAACAAAACTGCAGACGGTAACAAGATTCGGCTTTCTGCAATATTTTAAATGAAATAAATTATTTACGGTAGACTCTGTAGAGTGATAACATTAATCAGCTTCTTACTATTTAGCATACGACCGTAGTTAACATTTTGGTTATGAATACAGAGGTAAACATTTAACCCTTTATTTACTGACGGTACTTAAAAGTACCATTTAAATCTAGCTTATATCTTTACTATATGACTATTTTTGCCGATGGTATTCTAAAGAACACGGGGAATTTAACCCGAATAACATGAAGTTAATACAAACTAAAATTAGGAATTAAAGATAATTAATTAATAATTAAACTAATTAAGATATTTCTGTTAATTACATTTTTTTTCTTGGGTTCCTTGGGATTATTTTGCAAGGAAACTAAACGACTGGTGCAAAAATGAAGTTGAAAAATTGATGGCGACATAATTCAGTAAATAAAGGGTTAATATAACCCCAGTAATAAATCTCGATACTACTATAAGTAAAGGTTTTAATAATTTTTTTTGTAACAATAAATTGTTCTTTAGTGTTTCATTAATAAAATACATGAAAATTCTATTCCAAGCAACTTTGGATATTTCCGGTAGTATGTTTCTATAAATAAACAATAATTAACAACTATAATTTCTTCGACTAATTTTCGTGACATATTATGGCGAGTGACAACAAAGAGATTGCATGTTCAACCAACCAGAAAAAATGTCGGCACACTTTTTTATGAACTGTTGAAGTTGATCCACCTACTCAGTTAATTTCAAAACAAAAAAAAAGCTAATGTTGCAAAAAGGGGGGGGGGTGACGGGAAGATGTTGAAATGTTATGTTTGGAAATAAATAAATGTCTCTGTTTTCGATGACCGTAGGAGTCTAAAAATTAGGCCGAAAAACATCCTCTTCTACGCAATAACATGGGAGTACCATAAGCTGTTTTTGACTTGGCGTGGAATGAAAGTAAAATGCAAAATTTATTTAATGCAATTTAAAAAAATTTAAAATTTTTTTGATTTAAATAAATTTTTTACTTTAAAATTTTTAAAAAACTTTAAATTAAAATGCATGGCATGCCAATTTAACACCAGTAGTCACTATTCCATTCACATTTTAGGCAGAAATCTAAAAAAAAAAAACAGTGTTAGAATTTTTCAGGTCCAATTCCAAGGTTTCATCAAGCAAATTGGGGAGATCCTGGCTCCGCTTTCTCCAATTTGGTTTTCTATTAAATCTGCATGACTTTTAGATATGCAATCAATGGCTGACCATGCCTTTCCGCTCCACATTTTCGAAAGATCTTGTAGACTGAAATATAGACACAGAGACTGATAAGGTTAAATTAATAGCTAAAAGATTTTAATTAATTAATGATTAAAGATAAGTAAAGATTTTAAGAAAATAAAGACGTACGAGATTGTGATTGGGTTATATTTTTTAAAAAACCTTTAAATGATGTTCAATGAAGCAGACCGATATTTCAACAATTTTATGCGCCAAGCAATTTCATCCTATCAAATAATGACAAATAAAAAAAAATTAAACCTAACCTAAAAACCATACATTTAAAAGATAAGTATGTTCGAAAAATATATAACATTAATGCAATTTAATAACAAAAACACACGACTAAAGTAAAAACAATTTATTTACATTATGTACTCAAAATAAAACAAAATAGCAAATCAAGTCCGGTCAAATCCATTTTATTTATTGATCGAGACTGAGATACTACAACAGTATTATACACATCATTTTTAAATTTTTAATTTAAATAAAAACACAGTTGTCAAAAATCACTTTGACGCACGAACTTTCAACACCAGTTGGCGCAATGCATATGTTTGACTTTCCTATGCCAGTTGGGCTAACGCAATGCAGATTAGAAAATTTTTATTTCCTTCATTCTGTTCTCTTTTATTTTAAAAGTTCTTCAGAATGAATCCGAAAGATCGATTCATTAACAACGTTTAATTTTAAATACATCAAACACAAACAAAATAAATAGTATCGTTTGAAATAATCGGTCAAAACCCTCTTAAGCCTAACTTCAACGCTGTTGGGAAAAAAAAAAAAACAAAAAAAAAACATTGGAGCTTTACTCATATTTGGCGGGATTTGGCCTCAGCATTTTGGCGCAAAAATTAGTTTTTAATGAATAAAAAATTAACCATTCAATGAACCGGAATAAAAAGTAGCTCATGTTCCATTCATAACTATAATATATCTTTAAACTAAATTTCATCCAATTCTGTTCTGCCGTTCTGGAGTGATTGAGTAACAAACATCCATCCATCCAAGCTTTCACATTTATATATTAGTATAGATATAGAGATAGTCATATATGTAAATAGAAAGAATAGCAAAACAGAATTAAGAGAAGAGAAAGAATGAAAAGGAGAATTAAGAGAAGAGAAAGAATGAAAAAGTGAATTAAGAGAAGAGAAAGAATGAAAAAAAGAATTAAGAGGAGAGAAAGAATAATAAAACAGAATTAAGAGAAGAGAAAGAATGAAAAAGTGAATTAAGAGAAGAGAAAGAATAACAAAACAGAATTAAGAGAAGAGAAAGAATAACAAAACAGAATTAAGAGAAGAGAAAGAATGAAAA